>LQNS02007215.1:2021440-2042678 GCA_001587735.2 Parhyale hawaiensis | reverse complement strand
CAGTACCACGTTGCTATGGTTACCGTTGGAGAGGCTGCAAGTAGTCGTGTTGTGGTCAAAGGTCATCGCGGTGCAGTTCGACCGAACGAAGCAGCTCGACTTGCATTGACCTGCGTGTTGAGAGAAAAAATTTTACCGATTTAGCTCTGGTGGGATTGTGCTCGAACAAGCCTGTCTGTTAGTGAATTAAATAAGGTTCTCATTGGTGCGCCATGATTGATATAATCTAATCAATTTATTATCTCCGTCAAGGAGGTTATGTTTTCGTCGCGTTTGATTGTCTGTGACCAAGATAACTCAAAAAGCTCTAAACCGATTTGGACGAAATTTGCAGGAATTGTTAGGTATGTTAGGAGGAACAGATGATTAACTTTTGGTGAAGATCCGTCCACCCGTTTGTTTGTTTGTCTACCTCATTTTTCTAAATTATTTAACTCAAAAAGTTATGGATGAATTTTTATGAAATTAACATGAGTTGTTAATTATATAAAAAAAGTAAATGACCAAATTTTGGTAATGATCCGTTTGTTCGTTCGTTCGTTTGTCACTGTTTTTAACTTTATGCATATTGGCACAATAACTCAAAAAATAATGAATGAATCTCTATGAAATTTATAGGGATTGTTAGTAATGTTAAAAGACAGATATGATTAAATTTTGGTGCAGATCGGTTTGTTCATTTGTATGTTTGACTCATGTTTGTCATCACGTTTGTTAGCAATATAACTCAAAAATTTATGAACGGATCTTCAAGAAAATTGCACAAGCTGTTATTACTATCAAAAGACACAAATGATTAGATTTTGGAGTTTATGCAAAGAAAATTAGGGTTTCAGAGCCAATTTGAATTGCTTGCTACCGCGTTGCTCCCGTTGCGGAGGTATGCGCTCACAGATCGAGAGCTCTAGTTGTTTTTGTGGCTAGAGAGCTTGTGCGCTGAGTTTCCGATGCTCCACTTTGGACTGATTTTTATGCGGTACTTGCAAAGCGAAAAAGCTTTAAAAGCACTTAAACTCAATCTTGTTGAGAAGAGTTAAGGTTGAAATTGAGCGGGATTTAGTTCGAGGCCGTTTCACGCGTCATCAGTTTGATATTGTCATCTGAAACTTGGTCCAGAGTGAAAATTCGAATGCCTCAAATTGAGGTCCTAACCTCTTAAATCACAGAGGAGTAACCTCGTATGTGGCAGTTTTCGTTTGCAATTATAGCTACAGTATACATATGTACGGTGACAGCCAAATCAAGTTAACGCAAATCTGCTCATTATACATATTTCAAGAGACAATTATTAACTGGATATCGCCACAATTGTTCTTTATCGCCCCAGTTTTGCTTCTGATGCACGAGAAAGTACAAAACTGCTATATAGTCTGAGACGAGTGTTGTTGGAAAACGAGCACGTCTTCCCGTGCTCCCACACCTTGGTGAGCTGGTGTAGCACAGAAACTGCAATTCTCGCGCTGCTCGATCGTGTCAAGGCGTTTTCTGTCAGAGCACATGTATCTATGGGTGTGCTGGTTTGAAGACAATCTGCAATGAAATAAAGACCGATGTGCATTGATCTGCTTGTTATCTCCGCCCAAGAGGTTATGTTTTCGTCGGGTTTGTCTGTCTATCTTTCTGTCTGTCAACAAGATAACTCAAAAATTTATGGACGGATTTAGACGAAATTTATAGGGATTGTTAGATATGCTAAGAGAAACAGATAATTAACTTTTAGTGAAGATCCGTCCATCCGTTTGTTTGTGCGCCTCATTTTTCTCAATGCTATAACTCAAAAAGTTATGGACGGATTTATATGAAATTTACATGAGTTGTTAGGCATATTATGAAGAGTAAATGACCAAAGTTTTGTAATGATCCGTTCGTTCATTCATTTGCCACTGTTTTTCATTTTATGCTTGTTAGCACAATAACTCAAAAAATACTGAATGGATCTTTATGAAAAAGACTAGAGTGCCTGCGCTGTCAATAGAGACTGTGTAGAATTTGTGAAGACCCGTCTTGTGTTGCCTGTAGCATCATTGCAAAGATATAAGGCAGAGCCTTACATCTATAAAAGGGAACTCCCTGTCTGGGTAGTCTGGGTAGTACCGCATGTTGATGGGAAATGTAGTTTATAATTTCTTAGGTTATTACCTATTTAGGGGAGACGGTTGAGCTCTTTATTAACTTCCTTGTGTAGGATGCTGTGCAACTGCCAACTTGAATTAGGGAACCATAGAGATAAGCGTGCAAAACTAAAGAACAGCCAGCTTCTTTCGGTGATACACAAAAAAGCGATGTTTTTTGTCCGCAGTCGATATTACTTCTAATAAATACGGCACTCTGTATCCAAGATACTCAAGGGTGGCATATAACTCGGACTCAGAAAATTTTTTCTTCACGAGAAAACTTGTTCTGTTGAAAGAAGAACCCAAAATAAGTGGAGAAAATAATTTGCGGCCGAGAAATCATGGTGATCTTTACGCGTCTGCTAACCGCTCAAGAATGTCTTACCAGTTGTCTCTGTAATTAACAAAATAAGAGCATCAGCTGAAGTTTATGTGAAGTAAATCTCAGAAGAGAGTACACATCACGATGGAAGAGATTGTTTGGAGAAATTTTATGCATCTACATCGAGTGGACTTCAACGTAGTCAAAGAAAGACCGGAATTCAGATATACTGTTCGAGTGCCATCATCTGCAACCTGGAATATTTTCTGCCTATCAGTTTTCCATGAAGCTTAGCAGGATGACCACAGTCTTCAAGCAGATGAATACACTGATGAAACCAGGAAGCCCAGAGCTAAGTTTTGCCAATCTAATTCGTTAAGAGCGTGACACGAAACCTATAAATAAATAAAAATATCCACTATATAATTAAACACAGTTGTTGGTCGCTTGCTTGCTTGCTCTCTTGCTTGCTCCAATGTTGGTCCGTACTGAAAAACAAGTAGATATACCATACAATTTCAGCGCTTGGGGTACCGGTGACAAATGCAGCTCTGGATCTCCGGCCTCTGGATCCAAGCTTTCATAGCTGAATGATATCGAAGCAGTTAAATCTTCACGCTGAGCGTGAAGCAGCCAAATTTCGACGCTGGAGGTTCAACAGTCAGTTGGTGTCCACAATACGGTGAGCCCTGGACATTTCCAGTGATTTCTTTTGAAGGAACTATATTTTTATTAGTGCAGTGCAACTTAACGCTTCATTAATTCCAAGCTAATATTCACTCCTTATCTTGCAGGGTGGATATTTTGCTATTGCAAAACTCATGGTTGTACAGCTTGCGTTTCACTAATGGAAGATCAGGCCTGCAGGGCTGAGACCTATAATACAGCAAAACTCATACTGGGAACCGGAACAATAAAAAGCTCAATCACTACATTTTTGCCGTCACGTTTGACGCCTGGGCCCTCTAGTAAATATATAAACACACGACGGTCATTCTTAGTATTAGATAGGTGTCGTTAGTATTCTTAAAAGACATAAATGATTAAATTTTGGCGCAGATTGGTTCGTATGTTTGAATCATGTTTGTCATAATGCTTGTTAGGAGCATAACTCAGAAAGTTAAGAACGGATCTTCAAAAAATACTGAAGTTGCTAACACTATTGAAGGTAAAAAATGATTAGATTTTGGTGTTGATGCAAAAAAAAAATCATGGTCTCAGAACTAATTTTAATTTTTCGTACTCGTTGCATTGCTTGACGAAGGTATACGCTCTCAGAGTGCTCTAGTTTGTTTATTTGTTTATTGGCTTACCTGCCAAATTTCTGTCACGCCTTAAGAAACCAAATGGGCAAAAATTAGGCCAGGTTGGAGACTGTGGTCATGCTGTCGAGCTTTCATTGAAATCTGATAGATTATCTTGCGGCAACCTGACCCTGTCGGTATTCCCAATATCACTTCTGACATCTATCATAGAACAGGCTGATGCAGCTGACCCCATGCAGGTTTATACTGTATGTTGACTGGGTTGGCAAGTAAGCTTTTGGCACCTTTTAAGAATTTTGGAATGTTTTCTGATTTTTAATTATGGAATCCATTGTTTTGGAAATTATATTTTGAAAACATTAGCAGTCTATTTTTTTTTTTTGTTTTCGAGCTTTCTTAGTTAATTTTTATTTATTTTCAAACCGCCGAAATAGAAAGTCGAGTGGAAAAAAATGAGCATTTCTGACTAATAATTATTTTCCCTTTCAACCAAAGTGCCAAGGCCACATGCAGACGCTGCTAACGATATTTGCGCTGTGCATGTATGGAGAGGGTGACAAGTATGGATTATGGGTTCCGCCTGCTTTGAGTGACAGAAACTATCATTGAGCCACATTTTGAGTAGGCCGTTTTTTGGGGTAAAACCACTTCTTTAGAAATTAAGTTTTGGGGTGTAGGGAAAACTTGTGGATTGATGTTGACAGTTTATTGACAAAATATTAGCCAAATTGAATGTATTCTTGAGGTTCCGAAATGAGATTGAAAATGAAATATTATATTATTTATGATTTTTTACGCTTTCAGTTAGTATTTCCAGATCAGTGTTAATAATTACATGTGGAGATGTTTCCAAAAGTTAATCGTAGTTACTACTAACATGCCTAATAATTCCTGTAAATTTCATAGAGATCCTTTCTTAACGTTTTGAGCTATTTTGGTGACAGACGAACTGAATAACAGACAGAGAAACAGACAGTGAGACTGACACGATGAAAACATGACCTCTTAGACGGAGTTAATTATAACGGTGATGCCGGATATGTAACAGGATTACGCCACATACAGCATATATGAATACCGGTATGCCCTTGCTTACAGGCGGAGTGTAGAATTTTCCACTGAGGAGTCCATTGAAGAGTTGATACCAGAAGAAAAACTGGGGTTTTGCTAAAGCAGTATTTTTTTGCCGATATTCAGTGATGAAGTGGGTCACTAGTTGAACAATGTACTTCTTCGGCCCAGTTTCAGTATTAAGATTATCTTTCCAGCACAAGATTCCTTTGAAGATGTTATCAAGAAATATTGTGCAGCTTGATATAATGCAGTTTCAACACTTCACCTTATATTAAAATGGTTCAACTTACAGTAATATTTGTATACTCACACACTGTGGTGTCATCAATGGTGAACGAGATGGGGCTGACGAGGGCGGTGTCGGGGGCAGTGGACAGGTACTGAGCCTTAGACGTCATCACCCACAGCAGCAGCAGTAGCAGGTCCAGCAACATCGCCTAACGTATAATATCGATTGCTGGTATCTTATTTATCAGCTTAATTAGAATGTATACTTGTTTCACTTACTAAACTCAGCCCTCGCTATTAAGGAATAACTGACGTGTGTGGAACTTGTTCATTCACTGTTTCTTTTTTCATTAAGAGCCTCTGCTAGTGCTGTATTAATTTGTGTGCTTCAGTCTTTGCAGTGTACGTTTTGATTGCTAGAAATCGGATACGAAATTCAGCAAAGGATTTACACAGGTGGCACAAAAACGTCCGGATATGAGGTACAGACGGAATGCCGATGTTCGTACTGAAGATCTGTTGGGGTCGTGCTGCCAGGATTATGTCGCGGGGTAGAAGTGTGCGGCAGTTAGTGTGGTACGTGGCAGTCAAAAGTAGACGTCTAAACTCAGAAGATAGCCGTAATAGGTTAATGAGCGAGCTATGCAGATGCCTAGCTAAGCAGGTGTTCGAATTATATAGAGTCGAAGATCAGCAGATAAGCGAACTAAGCAGATATCTAGGCTAGGTAGATGTCTGCATTAGACAGATAACTAGGCTAGGTAGATGTCTGCATTAGACAGATAACTAAGAAGAACATAGACGCGTCAGTCAAATATGTAGCATTTCCAGTTGGAAAAACACCCCCAATAAGCTAGCCGTAAGTACCAGGCGTATAGGACGCGAATTGCGCGCAATCTACACTGGCACATCCACTCATGTGCGGGAAACTTTTAATTGCATAAAGGCAATTTAGCGGCGTGTGGTGCCTGGCATTAAAATATATTACAAAAAACGATATTTGCTGTTGACTGATTAACTCAGTGGAAGCTGGTAACTGAACTGCACCAGTGACCTGAAACCCTCTGGAATCGAACTGAGGCGTATGCATCGGAACGAAATGAATAATGTTACTTATCAACTTATTGTGACGTCGCAAGCTAAGGGATTGTATGCAATTAAGGGCGCTGACACACCAAAAGCAGTTCAGCGAGAAGCCGACAGGCAGGCAGTTTTTGAGAAGCACGGAATGCATTGGAGAGCACATGCCGAACAGCGCCGGTTGAGCAGGCCGCTGCCGCTGTTCGGTGTGAGCGCTTCAATGCATTCTGTGCTTCTCAAAAACTGCCAACCTGCTTGCCAGCTTCTCGCTGAACCGCTTTTGGTGCGTCAGCGCCCTGAGAGACAACGTGCAGTACGTGCGCACCTCACAGTCTACACCTCCGTCACTGAGCGGCGTGCCTACAAACCTCTGCCGCAACTTAAAATATAATTCTTCTCTGAAGTTGCAGTTATATTCAAAAATATTATTGGATAAGAAGTAATTACACACTCACATGTAGCTTATGAGCCAGTGAAAAATAGAGTAATATTTTATGTTCATCAGAAGTTGGAGCATTAATGCTGCTAGTGGAAGAAAAGATATTACGTTACGATGAAAAAGTCTGTAC
The DNA here is from genome assembly GCA_001587735.2 of Parhyale hawaiensis. Lineage (NCBI taxonomy): Eukaryota > Metazoa > Arthropoda > Malacostraca > Amphipoda > Hyalidae > Parhyale > Parhyale hawaiensis. The sequence goes on along the minus strand of LQNS02007215.1, from coordinate 2,036,026 downwards.
AGGCTGCGGCCAAGCAATGCATAAACGATGAGTGTCGCTGAGCTTGATATTTCGATTTAGTTTGAGTCACGAACTTTATGAATCATGTAGAAAGGCAAGTGAGTATTCGGAAAGCTCTAAACAAGTGCATGTCAAAAAATGTATGATGTGTGAAACATCATGTAGGCACAGTTTACACGCCGCGTACATTCAACTACTTTGATACAATAATTGAAATGCAGCTAGGCTCTATCTGTATCAGGTGGTGGTAGTTCGCTGTAAAGGCTTCTAGTACAACAAACCCTTGTGGCATATTGGCCTGTTCCGCTGAGAACGCGGTTAATTGTTATGCGATATTTTGATATTCCATTAAATTATTAAAGTATTCCTTAACAAGTACATTTTTTAAAAACACTACGAAGGTGCACTTGGCAGTCTGTAAGCTATATTTTTTCTCACCTAAATGTCACTCATCTATTTGAAGATTATAATTCGACCCTGCCTGCATACCTTATAGATGAATAGATAGCGCTCAATTGGTAGGAGCCCGTTGAACAACAACAATAAACGCTTCTCATTGCCACAAATTTCGTAAGCCCACCAGCCACTTCTAGTAACTATTTACGCAATGTAAATTACTGTATTCTTATTTGGCTGCTCGCACGCACATTGCTTTGTAAATTGTGTTCATGAGCGAGAGAGAGCAATCCTGACCAGCACAGGTGGCACCTGATCAATGCTCCTGCTTAAATATGTCCGCCTTTGAAAGTTTAATTTAAGTGCAATGAAGGCGCAAGGAGTTTCGTCTGCAACGTGAATAACGAGTTATAATTTTGTGAACAATAATTTGTTTTATCGATTGCTCATAGTTTATCCCATCTCACTCTGTGTTGACAGTGACCCATTGAGTGTAAACACAACATTTGAAATGTACTGATACAGTGAAATGCCTAAATTGTAGACACAGCTATTNTTTTGTGAACAATAATTTGTTTTATCGATTGCTCATAGTTTATCCCATCTCACTCTGTGTTGACAGTGACCCATTGAGTGTAAACACAACATTTGAAATGTACTGATACAGTGAAATGCCTAAATTGTAGACACAGCTATTGCCTTCGTTTCGGGAGGAATGGTAGATAAAGTAGATAGGTTGACAGACAGAGAGGTTAAGAGAGAGACATATATATATGTATGTATATATATATATAGAAAACATTATTGCACTTGTAGACGTGGTACAGATGCATGAAGCACAGGTTATCTTAGCGTTAAATTAGACGCAAACAGTGCCTAATATTATTATTTATTATATAATACACTGCATTGCAGCTCACTGTTTGGCCCCTGTCTGGTAACGGTATGCGCTGCCATCGACTCTACGCGCATCCGCTCTCGACTTTTACGAGAGATCTGGAGCGGATGAAATCGTAATACACGAAATACGTTCTTAAAAGTCGAGATAGAGTCGCAATTTTTTACAATGAAAATTGTATTTTAAGCACGGACTATGTTAAGTTAACCGGAAGAACTTTTTCGTTATTCTACTACAGCGTAGAGGAGATGCTGTATATGCAAAAACAACTGATGACATAATTGTTGAGCGCTCAAAAAGTTAGTGTTAGCCAATAAACAACAAAAATTCAATTTATAACTAGAACGCCTCGTGGCGTAAGACCATCACCCTCGAAAAGTGCTAAGTCAGCAGTTACATATTCAATTCAGTCATTTCTACTAGCCAACTTAACATTTTTTTCGTATTTTTCCCCTCTAGGTTAACCCACTTGACTCCCTGTAATATATTATGAACATGGCTCAACACCTTCTTCCACTCTTTTGGTGGACAGACAAACATATATGCGGTATATAGGCCTACTAAAATCCTAAACGTAAACGTTATCACCTCTCTCGCTTTGCTCGTGGGTGATAATCACTACTCTCTATTTGCTTGTGGGTGATGATTAATAAATGCTGAATAATAGGATATTAAAGAAATAATAGATTGAGACCAAATATGTATTATACGTATAAGTACATACTAACATATACTGAATAAAAAACGTGAGGCTAAATAATACATTTCTTCATTGAAAACGTTTAGAATACTGGACCGAAGGACAAATTGTAATGTTCGAGAGTAGGGACCATATTTTGTAAAATTTGAGATAAGTCCACAAAATTACGTGCGTTGAAATAAAGAGTCGTAATTTTCTTCAGCAAACATCAAATTAAGTTTTATTAGAGCATTCTGCTCTCGAGCAAAGATGACTCAGGGGGCAACTAAAAGAAACATTTAAGTGTTTGAATGGCTTCAACGACGTACCTACAACTGGACTCTTTGAAAGAGACTTCAATGACCGCTTGAGAAACAATGGTCAAAAACTCAAGCATAAAGCTCGAAGAACGACCTTAAGTCAGCAGTTCTTTCCGTATTTCATAGTCTGCATTTGGAATCGACTCCCTTCCGACGTTGTTAAAGCGGAATCAGTCAACGCGTTAAAAATCGTCCTGACATGCATTGGGAGAGACACCTCCACAGCTAAAGATTCCTCCTCCAGGAGTCGCACACTCTTAACGGCCAAAGCCTCCGAGGCTTCCTAAATCCGCCTTCTTTTCTCTTCCACTCCAACTGCACTGTCTAACATCTGTAACTCCGCATATCAGCGGCTATTGACCATGATTAAGTGCATTCATGATCGTCTCTTTTGCTGAACTCTTCTCCTTCCTCTTTTTTTTCTTCTCTTTTCCCCAGTCTTTTATATCCTACTAACATAATGGCAATAGCTCATAGAGGGCCAGGCAAGTTCCGGTGTCTTTTTGAGAATGGGTCTGTTGGTTCGTCTACTGCCGCCTATCTAATTTAATCTAATCTAATCACTCAATGTATTTACAGCGTTCGCCATTGTCAAAGTTCTCGAGAGATAACGCTGTTGTCTATTTACTTTTTCAGGATGGTCTTTGTGTGTGAATTCTTAGCATCATGTATGTTTTCGGGGAGGGACACATTCTTGGTTAGAGTCGTACTTACTTGGACGCAGTCAGTTTGTATGTAATAATAGAACCAATTCTGAACATGCAGAGACGTGTAACAATAGGGGTAACACAAGGGTATATTTTAGCTTCATTATTGTTGTTGTTAGTCTACATTAATGGCATGTCTGTTTTCTGCTCCCAACTTAGAAGCGTTCATTTTGCTGACGATACAACTTTTTTTGCGGCCGATTTTAATTAAGACCGTCTGTGTGATACTGTTAAAGGTATGCTAGAGCAAATAGATATATAGCTCAATTTAAACCGATTATCATTAAACATCGACAAAACAAATTACATAATTATATGGTTATTACGCATAATACAACCTGTACTTGATAAACGCATACATATACACCAGCAGGAAATCAAGCTGGTTCACAGTTTTAAATTTCTAGAGTCCTATATTGATGACCACTTGAGTTTTAGCGATCATATTAGACATGTTTTATCTATGGTTAGCAGAGCAACATGTATTATGTATAACTTAGCTCGCTGTTTACCATTTCCCGTATTACTAAGATTGTATAACAGCCTTGTGTACCCGCACCGACGTACGGTGCGGTGGCCTGGGGAGCCACTGGTGCTGGGAACAAGAAGAAGGTGCAGGCAGTCCAGAACAGACCGAGCGCTGGGCTCCTTACCGCTTCGCTATCTTCTCTTTTGACCATTAACAAGATTATTCACTATTTAACCGCTGTTCTACTTGTTATGATCTAAGATAGGGCTGCCATTTTTATCTTAAAAATAAAATACAACACAAGCAAATTGACCTCCTCCATCAAACAAGATTCCACACTACCGAAAATATGATAATTCCAATATTCACCAAAAGTAAATCGCAGCAATCTTTCATCTTCAGATTAATCAAATATTGGAACGACTTACCAATAGCAATAAAAACAATCATGAACCCCACTATTTTTAAACTACGTTACAGAATTATCTACAGTAAGGCTTCTTGCTATGATTTTATTTCAGACCCAGCTAAAGCAAAATTTTCATTATTTTCTACTGTTTCCTACAAATAAATTTCCCATTATAGCGCTTACAGTGCTATCCTACAGTGTTTTGTCTTAGTTGAAGGACAAGTAGGGCGGGGGATCGACAAGTGTTCCGCAGTTCATGTCGCCTCTGTCCACGATCGAAAAGCCCTGATCTTGTTGGACACAGTACCATATGAGAACAATAATTGATTTTTCTTTCTTTCTTCTTACCCTGTCTCCTGTGACTGGGGGGGGGGGAACATGGAACCGCCTAACTGTCCAGTGAGGTAGCGGGTCTCCCTCCGTTGCTGTCGATTCGAGCCAAGCGGCACTTTATTATCCTTCGTGCGGCTTGTTCCATGTATCTGATATTGTCAGCAGTATTATTGTTTATCTAGCATATAAGTTTTTAAAAGTTACCTAAGTAGCCCTTTGCTACAAATAGGATTGACATTAATCTGGTAAAATAGCGAGCATTATTTGTAAAGTTAGAAATAATCTTTGCAATCTTCAATTTATTATACTAAATTCACACGAACTACTGAATTATAATAAAATTATCTGATAAAAAGCATCCATCAACAAAAACAGCGAAGTTACTGGATTAAAAATATCATTTGCACCGTGATTCATTCAGCGCCTAAATATACCTATATGTGCGTAAAAACAACATGACCCACATAATCTCACATTGGTCTCAATATATCACACTATCTTATATACTGAGTGTATAGCAGAGCTACGGCCTTCTCTACTACATGCGGCGCTTGCTCTATGCTGAAGTTACCGTGAGACTACACTCCTGTAGGGGTCGTCTTACGTGACAACACTGAATAGCTAAATATAGAGATGAGACACAGCGTGCATAGTATATGCGTGAACACGTATGTATATTTGGATCGGTACGTACACGCGGTTACTTTCTCAGTCGTTCAGTTTTATCGGGTGGCGTACACTGACACGGTGTATAATCCTATTCTTCTATTGCGACAATTGTCATAACTCAAAAATTGACATTTTATAGGAGAGGCGGTCACAGTTTTAATACCGCCGTATTTTCTGAACTATGACTTGAATAATGAACTGTCTCAAGCGGCCGCTTTTACAGACTCAGTTCTGGCGCTATTATCACTAATAGAACTTGACTCGGATTTTCCAATGGTGGCAATAATTCAAATTATCCAACTTTTTGAGTTATGTCGCTATTGTCGCAGACAAGCAATATATCAAATATAAACTATGGCATTGAAAGCTGGAGTGCGCCGTAAAAAAGTACTCTCAGAAACATGTGAATTTCCCACCAAAATGAGGAATGTCTGCCACTACGAGGTAGAAATCTGCTATGTGAAAAATGACAACAATGCTCTTTCTATTCTAATGAAATGCTAATATGTAAAACAGGGAAATCCTTTATGCCATAATATGCCCACATCCTCGCTCAAAATTCTACAGTTTCAATTGTTACTAAGAAAACATCAGTGTGAGTATGTATGCCGGAAAAGCTACTCGTCTCGTACAAGCTGTGACGCCGGTTATGCTGAGTTCTATACTATGTAGTTGTAACACAAAAAACGAAGCAGTTGTTTGTAGCGTTGTGGCGTCACCTAAGTGCGATTCAACGCACTACTTCCCATGACCAACAAACTAAGCACCAGCGCACAACATGGGGTAGGCTAGGTTTGTTAACATCGTAGATAGGGCGAGAGCGCCATTGCCATCGAGCATGAGTGCCGTAGGAGGGCCGGCGGGCTGGTCGGCGAAGACCGCGTCGATGACCCGGCAGCCGTCGGGCCACTGGAAGAAGGTGTCCATGTTCAGGTCGGTGGCTATCAGCCAAGCGTACCGGGTGCTTTCGTAGTCGGTTCCGTGGGCTGGTGAGATGGGGAAACACAAACCTATGAATTAGTACTAGGGTTCTTTTTACTAGGGTTGACATTTACGTGTCGGTAACTGTCCATTTGAGGACGGCTTCTTTGAGTTTTCACCCACAACTTCCACCATCATTGCAGTTTGAACTTTTCAGTAGGATGATTGAATTGCCCGAAACAATGTCTACAGTACTGGAAAAAGATGAAAAACTTGCGTTAGTTCGTACAGTGGATAGCGCAGGGCCCACGTGGCTGGCTGCGTAACTGAATTTTCTTTGTCATTCCAAAATTCACTGTTATGAACTGCAGGTTAGTACACATCGATTTACCGAGTTCGCACACCAGATATCGGAAGAGGAGGTTTGCTTGTCTCCTCAGAATCTTTGCCTTACTTAGATATGTATTAAAAATTGAGACGATACAAATGATATGAGACAGAATTTTAATATGAACGCTAAGATGGCATTCATATATATATATATTGTGGAACGGTTTTATAAAGATTTCATTTTCTTATAAAATATTACAATATAGATAATTTGAAGCTTTTGCGACCCGTTACCATTACATTCGTGCCATTATCACGGTAAGAGCTTAACTGTAAAGTACACAGGATAAGAATAGTATGAGGATATTCATTATCTACCTGCCGTAACAGCTGTAGCTGTGCTGAGGGCGGCCGAGTTCTTGATGACGAGGGGCACCCCGCCCTCATTGGCGCACAGGGTCTCGAGGTTCCTGGTGGAGCCGTCCTTGGTTTTGACTGTTGTCATGAAAATGTTCGCAGGTCCTGGTTCTTCAGCGCAGACTGACCTGCCTGCATGATGTATTAAGATTAGATACCAAGAGGCTTAGAGACCAACCGGCCTATTCATAGTAAGACACCAATTCGCGCTTCCGCCTTCTACGCGCTGTTACTGCTGAACACGATACACAGAAACTTTTGATGAATGTTTGTCAAAAATCAAGCATGAAATTATGCCGGTCAACATGATGCATCAGTTTTGATTTTTCACGATAGAAAACTCCTCTGAGTAGATATAGCAAGAAAAGGATTATTAGTGCATCAATGCTATGTAGCATCGCCTTAAATTCCTAATGATTCTTGTCTCTCTTTTTTTTTTTGCAGGAAGGTCTCGTGTTTACAGTGAACTCAGATGAGGTTTACTGGTCTCTTGTAGCCAGGGCGCTACTGAATCGGTTTTATGTCACAATCTCCCACAATCCCCCACAGCTAAGGATTCTCCCTCCAGGAGTCGCACACTCTTAACGGCTAAAGCCTCAGGGCTTCCTAAATCCGTTTTCTTCTCTCTTCCGCTCCACCTACACTATCTGACATCTTTAACTCCGCATATCAGCGGCTATTGATCATAATTTCATGTATTCGTGATCGTCTCCTTGGCTGAGACTCTTCTCCTTCCTCCTCTTTTTTTTCTTCTTCTTTTTCCCTCAGTCGTTTATATCCTATTCACTTGATGACAATAGCTCTGAGAAGGCCGGGGCGTAAGTTTCGGTGTCTCTTTGAGAATGGGCCTGTTGGTTCGTCTGCTGCCGCCTATCTAATCTAATCTAATCTCCCAAGGAAGGATTACGGGCTTGGACGGTGCCCAGCTAATGCCGGGAATTTGGACTTAGCTCAGGCCTTTTGCTCACCGGATGCCCTTCCTGCCTTGAATGTTTACTGGACTCGAACGTTCAAATGCTGATGCAGCAGCGAGCGCTCTAACCATGGTGGTAACTACTACTGACAGGCGCTACTAGTGATAGGAATAAGGCGCAGAGCATCTCCAACCCCACAATGCATGGTTGTTCCCTCAGCCACGAGCACATGGGTCCAAAAAAGAAGAAAAAAGACGAAGATAGACGAAAAAGACACCCGTACGGAGGTTTCCTTCTGAATCCCCGCCACACTGGAGCAAGTAGGTTGTCCAAAGGAATGGGTCATTGACCATCATTTGGAGGCCCTCCTCATATGAAACAGAATTGAAAGTATGGAGAACCTGCCTAACTCTATAAACAAACCTTGTGAATATCAACTACGGTCAGCAGCAACATCTGCAGTAAAAGCTCTTGGGACAGTCCTTGAGGCAAGTGGGACGTATATATACCGACTGGGAAAGCGCCAGCCAGGAAATGCCCCTGAGGGTCCCCAACGCTGAAGACTTCCTACCCATAGACATGAGACATTGTAGTCTTGGTAAGTCTAGACAAATTGTTACTCCGAGATGAACTTTAGCAGACGATAAATTACAGCGGTGGCGGCAACTTTAAACCCGCAAAAAAACACACAACGTCACGCGATAACATAGTGACATGCACTGAGTCATCAGCTCGGAAAACATATATCTCTTCATCTCACCGAACTGTCGCCAACATGACACCGCATTCTCTTTTTAACAACATGCTGCGAAAATGGATTAGGTGAGTCCCTTCGCTTCTAGTGATTCATGATATTATGTTTAGTGTGCGCAGTCATCTGGTTTTGAAATTAGATAAAATTGCTGTTTTTTTCTAGCTCTATCTTACTCTGATTGTGCTTTTCCCAACAAAAAACTATTTTCCTATTGGATTAGTAAACAAAAAAAAACATTATTAGCGAAATAGCCAATCTTGGATAAGATGGGACTAAAAGTATAGGTAAAGTCGTCGTGACCGTGTACTGCAACTAAGAAGTCACATGCACTGCTTCGGGCTGCAGATATATTGTCTGTGGGGCCGAGAGGAGCGTACGGTTGCAGTCTACCACTGATTGTTTTAGCAACGGCGTCATGGACGGAAGGCTCATATGACAGCTCCCCTCCCCTTCCCAGTAGACAATGAGTGATGAAACTGCCTACCCCAACATAGCTTGGGACAGCCCGTCTAAGTTTCGTTACCGCAGGTGAGTAATACCTCTGCCCACTAGGGACATATGGGAATTTTCCCAATCGCCGAACTAACTCTATTTAGGAACAAACACTTATATTTGATAGGTGAAAATAATAATCCCATCAAATAATAATTTTTTGTTCGGAAATAGAGTTAGTTTGGCAATTGGGTAATTCCCATAAGTTTCGTTTAGGTGACTAGTGCAGCGTTCTTGAGTACCATAGATTTGATAGCTGGTTTTATAATCCGTATTAAGGCACTCCGGACAAGAAGTCGCTCTTATAGTTCAAATGTGATGAGATGGAGCTGCAGCAGCTGTAGTCAACACGAGTCACGTATTGACTTACGAGTACAGGCTGAGAGCATCACATGCGGGCTTTGCTCTGTAGTTGAAACATAAATAGTTGAAAACTAGCCCAAGAGAACTGCATCTTAAATGATCCAAGAGCTGCAAAAATGGCGGAAAACGTGCGAGGGCTGGAGAAGGGATGATGAGGAGATGGGGACGGGGGTTGAAGAGGGGAAGGTAAAAAGAGATGTTGAGGAGATGGGAGAGGGTGACGAAGGCTGCTGAGGGGACGGGAACGAGGGATGGTGAAGAGATGGGGACGCGGACTGGAGATGGGACGGAAACGAGAGCTGAGTTGACGAGGAGACATTCTCGAGTTTGCAAGAAATACCAAGTAATGAGTCCACGACTGTATTTTGTGAGTGCAACTGTTTCCAGCGATACTTATCACAAGTTACAATCGATAAAAACAAAAATATATAACTATATAAGTAAAGAGATGCAAATGAACATATGTGATGGAATTGACCGGGTTATCACAATTTACAAATTGGCCCGACAGTATACAGTGGAAAGATTTCTGCGTGTGGCAGTATCAGACATTAATGCCCCTAACAGAAGCTTGGCTCCTCCAGAAACCGTCTTACGACTTTTGCTCACGCGGCGGCTGACGATTCCGTTAGGGGTGTAAGCCTCACCCATCTCTGCCAGCTGCCTCGTTACTGAGACTCATCAAAGGGAATGACACAGTACGTTTCTTTTCTTCGTATTGTTAGCAGTGGATATATTTCTGCTTTTAGCTGTGAGAGCTGCTACTAGACATGTTCTATGCATCCTTCTTTTTCAAGCTACATCATAATAGATAATAAACCTCAGTTAGTTAAGCTACAAAGCAGGCGTGGTGTGCGAAATGGTATGCGGCAGGGGCTGGCAGCTTTATGACTGCTGCTCACTTTGGGTCAAGCGTACAAGATCTCACTGGTGCACACTGCAAGCAAATAGAGAAATATTTACTGCATGCGTTTTCTACTCGTTTTCACGCAGTATATTGTAAAAGTGGCAGTTCTGCCGTTTGATAGGAACTACTTTGGCACTCGATTACACGTAATTTGCAAGGTAGCGTGGAATTTCACCGACTCGATTAGAAGTACGTACGGAACTTGAAGAGCGAGATGGCCCCAACCCTTGCCTCGAGCTGCACCTTGCCACGGGTACCGTTGGACAGGCTGCAGGTCGCCGCGTTCTGGTCGAAGGTCAGCGCCGTGCAGTTCAGCTGAACGAAGCAGCTTGACCTGCAGTGACCTGCGTTTCGGGAAGGACGAAAACTCAATAAATTCCGAGCTGTCAGGCGCAGGCCAACTGCATGACAACTGTAACGGCGAAAGACTGGGGACAGTTTTCGTGCACGTAGATCAATTTTCGGTCGATTCCCCCTTCACACGGCGTCTGGAAATCGCTTTCATAAAAAGTATTCTATTCTAGAAGTAATCGAATAGGATCACTCGTCAAGTAAAAAGCGAATCAAAAAGCGTGCTTCATTCGTGCGTTGTGACGGAGAAATCCAGTCCACTGAACTTTAACTTGTTCGGAACATGAGTCTTGGGTTTTCAGTTCCCGAATTTGAATCAAGTCAATTGCGCTTGAGACGGCCGTAAACTTACGCACGTAAGAACACCTCGATTTCCTTGTAAGGACCCCAAAATGCTCATACTACAATTTTAATCGCCTTTTTCCCTAAAGGCACATTCACGTACTCAAGGGAGGTAATTAGTGCAATCATAGTAATAATAATTTTTACGATAGCTAAATTAGGTTATTGGCAATTGAATAATTGTTTTTCCACTGATTTTACCTTATTGAATAGCAAGATGGATTCCTTTCTTATCGCCCAAGTTTTGCATATAAAACATAAGAAAGAACGCACTGGTGGTACGATGCTGTTTGAAAAATTCTAGTTTAATGACAAGACTGTCAGATTTTGAACATTGCATGGGTATAGACTGAGTAGGTAAGCTGTTGAGAATTGCAAGTTTCCAAAAAAATTTCGCGCACTTCTGTAATTCGTCAATTTAAAACTAAACACGTTATCAATTATACTTACTATACACAATACGTAAGTGTCTGCTTTCCTGCACTTACTTCTGAGATAAATACCTACTACTGATTTTGTAACTGGATTTCACTTCATTCATTCGCTGCAGAAAATAATAGGTAAAATCCAATCGGAAAATTTTTAGGCATTTTTTCGATACTATCTGATACCTTGTACTGTTTTCTCATAGGCAGCCAATAAACGCCTATAACCCAGCAGAGAGCTTGGTTTTTTAATTCTGTAGCACCTCAGGCCGAAATCAAACGTCATTCAAATCAACGCGTTCACTCAACTACTCGCCGGAATGTTTTGTAGCCTCGTTGTCAATGCAACTTTATGTTCACGACGGAAATTTATTTTTTAAAACGTTAACCACCGAATTTCCTCAGCAGGCGTCACTAGGCAAGGGACGAATTTCGTTTTCAATTTGGCTTTGAGCTAAAGTTCAGAAATCGGTACACTTTTCTGCTATGTCTAGGGTACAGTAACTATGTCTAGGGTACAGTAACTATGTCTAGGGTACAGTAACTATGTCTAGGGTACAGTAACTATGTCTAGGGTGCAGTAACTATGTCTAGGGTACAGTAACTATGTCTAGGGTAACATCACCATCGCCTAAAATCGACGTGCAGACAAGTTCTGTCCGTTTTTCGTACTTTAGGCCCAAATTTCGGGTATAACCCGGACTAATTTCGGGTAAGTCGGTACATATTCGGGTTCTATGTCGGGAAGGTTAGGGGGCGAAAAAAGGCCTGTTTTTTTTTATTGGAAATTTTCGGGTAGTGTCGCGTTTAGTCAATGGTGAAATCGGGTTAGGTACAGCAACTTATCCGAAGAAGTGGATGAGTGAACGCCTTGACATAAATGACGTGTGAACCCGCCCTTAGCTAAATTCATAACGGGTGCAGTCTCATATTTCTCTTAGAAAGATCTCTAGCTCTGTAAATGAATGTCTAGGTATCTTATATGAAGATTTCGGTTATGTGTATTTCTTTAAATCTGTGATAGCTGCTGATTAGACATCCGGCCTGCTTATCCAGCGGAATATAAGAAGCGATTATCCAATGTTTATGAATAGACAGCGAGCTGCTTCCGATGATATCTTATGATCGTCCTAAAATTTACAGTTACGAATTGTAGGTAAATTATTCAGTCCATTAAATTATCTTTACTAAAAAAAGGGAATAGTGGCATTTCAGCACCATAAAAAAATATTGTGTAGCATATAGTGCAGTTCATAGTAATACCTATACAATTGCTGTGGAGCTATATCACTATATCTCTATACTCACACACTGTGGTGTCCGCAATAGTGAGTGTGATGGGGCGGAGGAGGGCGGTGTCGGGGGCAGCGGACAGGTACTGAGCCCTGGACGTCATTACCCCCAGCTGGAGCAGGTCCAGCAACATTGCCAGACGCATGATAATTATTGCTGCAGTTCCCAATTGCAAACGTTTGTAACTACTTATTTGCTTCACTTGATGGCCAGTTCAGAGTAAATGGGGTCAGGGTTAAGAAATGGGTTAAAATAATGATTTTTTCATGTATTTTTTACGCGGAGATGGTGCTTTAGTAATCTCATTATTTTATATCCTGCAGCGAACGTTTGATACTCGAATTGACAGTTGCTACTTAATTACGAAATTTTCTAATGATGTGCTGCTAATAGAGCTTAGTATGTACGAGCTTCAGAATAACTGGCTTGTGCTGGGACAATGCAGCTTAATACAGCTTTGTTCTGCTTAATGTGGTACGTAAAAACAAAAAAAAAGAATGTCTAAACTTGAGAGATATTCAAACCAAGTACCGTTCTCCGAAATGGGAGCACTTAGCTTTAAGCATAGTAGGTGATAAAAAACAGAAGATGTCCAATTTAAGTAAATATTGGAGCTGAATTAGCAGTTGAGAGAATTATAGATACCGGAAGTCAGTAATGTAGTTCTTCCAACCAACTGTAGAGAAATTGCAGCTCGGTAGATGCCCCAAAAGTTAGATGTCCGTCCAACTACAGGGTTCTGTCTATGAGGCCAGCGGCAGCGGCACACCATCTCATTTACTTACATCACATTTTGCTTAAAGACTAATAGTGAAGCTTGATAGCCCCTCACTTGAAGAAAAAGGTTCTGGTTTCACTAAATAATAAAGACTACGGCGTATGTTAGGGGGCGTAGTAGTAACCCAAAACGGAACTGCAACGCTGAATTGAAACTCATTTGAATTTTCACTGTTATTTTGACTTACGAAGTCTGGAACACTTAATGAAGAATCATCATGGTCGTTTCCAATAGGATATTGAAATTTAAAAGTATTAAAATAGTGACAGAAACCATTAGGAACATTTTACGGGCCTTATAATTTTATTATATAATGAAGCGCTCGTTCGGTTGGTCAGCACATAGAATACTTGGAGGCTTAACTAGTCCGGAACTGTAAGTAGATGCGTTGGCTTCGATCCATCGAACCAAGTTTTAAGTTTTAGCTCTCAATCGTTTGAGTTAAGACTTCCAAAACCTAGTCTTGCTTTTTAAAGTCTCGTTTTTAGCGGGTTCCACGCAATCAGGTTGTTTCTAACACTTGCGAAATAATTGAAAGTGGCAATGCCAGCAGTCTAATTAGACGTCCGGATAAGTTAAGCCTTGAAATCTTAATTTCGTCTGCCCTGGCAAAAGCCAAGATTCAAAGAACCAAGATTTTACTTGCTTTAAGGCGATTTTGATAAAGCTGGATGCACATGAGAGCTGAAACACAGGAACGTTTCACGCTCACGGAACAAAAGTTTCTGAGACAGTGACAACAATACAGCGTGTTAGAATAACGTTGTAAAGTGAGTGCTGTTTCGAATGCAGACTCACTTGAAATTAAAAGACATGTTCGAAACTCTACACTTTACGCAATGAAAAGGTGCTGTAGTGGCTTAGATATGAAGCCATTTTTTTTGTATAACGTATATCTAGGTAAGCTGAAGCTGTGCAAGCGTCAATGCAATCAGACGATTAGGGAGAAACTTTCCTGTGTTTGGACTCTCGTGTGCAGCGGGCCTAAGAGACAAACTGCATGACGGGCGCACATCACCGCCTTCACAGTCACAACTGAACAGAAGTTCAGAAAACAGCTGCTATAATTTAAAAAATATTCCACAGCGCTGCGAATTTTTACGAGGCAAATGTTCTGGCTGAAGAAATTGCATACGCTGCTCCCTGTCAGAGAAATGGTAAAACAATGTTCAATTTTCTTGTCTAGTTTGACTGACAATTTGACTGATCGAGGAATGTTTAGTTGATGTTACGTTGTAAAAGTCTGTGCAGTGGCTAATAATCAGCAGTGAATAAACTATGAACATTGCCAAGTTTGTAATTTGTGTAAAAGTCTGAGGTATGTACGACATTATATATGTATGTCACATCAATAATAGTCAGATTTGGAGCTCGAATTTTCGACCTGTGGGTTGAGGGCCCGTGGGGTAGGAAGTGGGG
>LQNS02007215.1:1990368-2010917 GCA_001587735.2 Parhyale hawaiensis | reverse complement strand
TTCTTAGAGACCGATTAAATATTTCGAGCAGCGGCTTCACGATAACTGGAGCCATTTCTCTTAGTACACGGGGAGTAAGATTATCAGGGCCAGTGGATTTGAACACATTTAGGTGAGTTAGTTCTTGAAGAACCTCAATCTCCGTGAATGAATGAATGAACTTGGTCCCTAACTTTACGGACCAAGCGCTCAAAGTTACTACAAAACAGCACGTACGCTTTGGGAAGCTCAGTGTAATCCCCTCATATACCAACACAGCACTGGCTAGCGTGCGGACGATGCACGCGCGATCTTTCCATGTGATGGGGCCGAGTTTGTTTAATTCTCGGCTGCGAAGTCTCCTAGAATTCGATGGTATTCTGCTGACCTTCAAGAGGAACTTGGATAAATTCCTAGTATCAGTGCGAGATGAGCATCCGGTGCCTCATTATCAGCGGCAATTACCTGTTGGAGCAGATGGCGCACCTGAGAGCACGGCACAACTAACCTCCCTGCACCACCTGCGGTGAGGAGGCGGCGCACCAGCGTGGCAGGAGTGTCCAGAGTCGAACTGCTTTCAAGGATTCAAGGATATGAGCTGGGACCATTATGTCAATTTCATTTAGATGTCTGAGGAGAAACTTTACTAACCTGCTGCAGTTGCGAAGTTATTCCATTTTCTGTAATTATCACCCGCGATTAAAGTGAGAGAGGTGATAATGTTTTCGTTGAAGATTTAAAGATATTTGTAAATATATATATTTGTATATTTGTCTGTTAACTCAAAAAGTGGTCGCAGGAGTTGATCAGTGTTCATGATTTTTTCTAGGAAGTTTGGTGGGTTGACCTAGATGTGACCCATGCCAAAAAACTTGGCTTAGCAGGCCATCGAAAATGACGGCGCTGAATTTTCCTCCACCGGAGCGAATTTACCTCCACCGCGGCAGATCGTCTGGAGCCCGGGGCGTTCTAGTTTTTTCCAAGGTTATTCTTTAGAGGGTAATATAGTAGGGGCGTAGCGACGTAACCTTGTTGGACACAGTATCCATATGAAAAACTAAGATTAGCTGGTGATTGAAAAGGACTTCCGTTGAATTTACCCCAACCGCGGGTGATGGTCTTACGCCACGAGGTGTTCTAGTTTTCCTTTAATTATGACAGTGTCGATTCGTATGTTTGCATTACAGCAACAGATGAGAAGGGACAAAGTTCGGGCTTCTGTTCCTCTTTGAAAATGGGCCTCTTGATCTCTTTCTTGCCGATATTCTATTCATAAGGGAAATAAATTTCACAACGGAGCCTAAGCTCTTTACTGAAATCATCACAACAAACGCTTGAGTTAGCATAATTTCTAAAATCTAAGAATATAATGTTCCAGTCTAGAGTTCAAACTGTTACACAACGAAAAGTATGGTTATCTGTTGGGCCTTTTCTACATATAGCGTTGACACTATTACGATCTCAACTAACCCTGGGCATATGGCTAAGGAAAAAGCGAAGGTCTTGTTTGAATATGCATTTTCTCTGAAGACCGGTTCGCACAATAGTTCTTCGTTCTCCGTACGTAGTACAAAGTGTTCAAAAGTTTTTTCTTTTCTGTGTCTACCAAGAGATATGCTATAATGATAGCTGCATTGCCAACCGACTACAAGCAAGTCTCATTTGTGAAGTTTTTAATATTTCTTAAATTTTGAATTAAATAGTATTCACAAAAGAACAAAACGCTCGAATTAGCGACAGACGTTGACGACGTCAGGCAAGTATAGTGCGAACTTGCCCGTATTAACCAACTGACTACGAGAACACTACTGGATCATAGTAAACTATTGCAGGAAATACAGGATTTAGTCTTAGCCATAATTCATCAATTATGTCCCAACTGTAATTAATTAAGAAGTCTGTAGACAAATAAGAAATGATATAAACAACCCTAGCCTTAAAAAAAATATTGTACAGGCTTCCAAATTCTCTTTCTCTTTCAAAGAAAGAAAGATACTACCCGTTGGTTTGAATGCTTCAACATTGATTTATACCGTAAAACGGAAATTTAAACACAGCACCATATTGGAACATCCAGTATATGTAACATGATTCTAACACTAAGCAGAAGAATGAAAGTTTGGACCAGAAGTCACAAATACGAGCATATCGCATGATCTAAAATTCATGATCGCATTTCACATTGGACTAATTCATCACAAGAACTGTCTCTTATTTCGTGTATTGACGCATGGCTGGCGTTGCTGGAACTACCCTGATATTACCGCTTTTAGTCTTTAGTTTACAAAGAGCTGTGAGCTCAAGTCGACCCACAGCGCAGGGTCAAACATCATGGAGCACAAAATCCGATAATGTGCATTTCCTCTTTTCAGAGCTAGCGAATGTGTCATTATAGTTCAAAAATGGCTGATGAATAGAAAACTAGACCCACTTAACCATTTATGAATTTTAGCCTATAGCCATGCCTTCTTTCGCTCTTTCACAAATATCATGCCGTACTAAATGCAGTAATGGGCATCTCCCTCTCCTTAAATTCAGCTACAGATCAAATAGCTGGGCTAAAAAAAAATCACTCATGTACTAAAACACAAAGCGTATGTAACGCCACAGGTAGTCACACAAATTATACGTTATTTCTTTCTCCAAAAGTTCCCACTCTGGTCAGCGATGGGTTGGTATCGTACATTTTTAAACAGATCGTACACGCATGTCTAGCACCGACACTTTGTCTGCTTACTGTTGATTGTTCTTAGCACGAATATTGGCGTGTGCTACGGCGATCATTCTTAGCACAGAACAATACCATCAGGGAGTACAATTGTTCTTAGTTCGAATATTAGCGCGTGTTACTTTGATCGTTATTAGCACAGAACATTATCGTCAGGGTGTTCGTTTGCTCTTAGCCCAAATATTAGCGTGTATAAATTATTACCTCTGCACTTAGCATTAGATAATACTATTGTCCACGTATAGACTGTTGGTGGAAGTCAAGGCAACTGTTCTTAGCACAGAACATTAGCAAGATATCACAAATTCTTGTCGCCGAACATTAACAGGACTCCCACTTCTCAATTACATTGGTGGTTATGTTTACGTAACTAAAAGATATTCATCGAAAAGTTATAAAAGAAAAAATTATTTGTAATGATACCATTAACTTATAATGTTTGTAAACATACACTTATAAAAAATTCTTCGTGTATTCCTGAGTTCCTGTATAAGAAGGTTTCTTGTATTTCAAAATTCTTCTATCGCATGCAAACAAACGCGGTACGTTTGGAATGCTTTTTTCTCCAAACATCGATAAGTGCACTTTGGCACTATGGCCAAAACCCCATTACAATGTAGTCTTGGACTTGACAGTTTAAAAGAACCCAATGCATTAAGTGCCATTTTGGTAATGAGAACGTACCACCGCAGTGCATCAACTTGATACGTGTAATTCCCACTTCTGCCTCGTTCCAGAAATTTCAAACTGTCTTAGAGAAGAGCGGACAGCTAGGAATGAAAAGATTTCACGTTCATGACAAGCTACAGTTCCTTTTAAGCAGCATATTCTCATTTAATGCACTGCCAATGTAGACCGGTCTCGTTCCTTTACTGAAGAAATTTACTGCGGTATTACTATATTGGACCTCTGCTCTTAAAAAAAAAATTCTGTTTTTATTTGGAAAATGATGGAGTACGCAGGAAAGTCCCAGCTGGAACTGCTGCTGCTTCTGGTCCTTGGGGAAGAAAGGGTTTATGAAGCGCTGGTCTCTTCTTCAATTCGGCAACATTAGCTTAAAATACGCCACAGAATTCACAATTTCAATAAGACACTGCTATAAGTAAACAATAAATCTGAGCAAAATTTGCTGATTATGAAATGGTCAGGACATGAAGGGTCGGGAAAACAGTTAAGGCCTTTAAATAAATTTAACTGGTAAAAATTATTCTTGAGCTTCAATAATTAAATGTTTCCATACAGTCTTCATCATAATTTGTCTCCATTTCACGGTGAATTTTTTATGGCTATAGCTGGAAAGTATAAATTTAAAATACTTCACAATATGGCTTTTTTTCTTATAAGTAACATGGTATCTTAACACAACATTATTAAAAGAAATGCCAAAAACTCTGAAGAATGGCAAGTCATTGCAAGGTTGCATCACTAATATTGACAATTTTTTTCAAAAATTTTAATTCTTTTAGAAGTTAGCTAGAGCCAACTGCAAAAAAAGTTGTTACAGGGAAGAATACACCAAGGCAGACCTTGAGCTGATGATGGTATTTGTACTGCTATGGAAGGAACGAAAAGAAACATGAAATCTACACTTCTACCTGAAGTACTCAGAAAAAAAGCCTCTAAGCACATAAACAAAATAGCTAAGCCTTATTACATTACCATTTTTAGTAAGCAATTATGGGTACAATTTTACTTGTTCAGAGAATCGAATAAACTGTTTTTGCCGACACTGTATGAGACTAAGGCTAGACTATTGCGTTGTTATATGAGTGCGAAAGTCTTAATGCATGTATACATATGAATATTAGAGATGAAACGTCCGTAAGGAGGAGGGGCCATACGATAGTCGAACGAACGCGTTTCTTTAAGTTTGCGTCCGAAAACGTAGATGTGCCAATTTAAATAGCACAAACGTGGCAGCAATTTTAAAATTCATTCAAATTTGGAGAGATATATTAGATATTAGAGCGATGCAAGACTCTTATGCGATGCACTTCAGTACAGTACTCATGAAGAGTTAAGAGTATTATTGATTCCATTACATGAGAAAGCACAAACTGCAACGGTTCGTTCACTTAGAGCAAACAAAATCCTTAAGGCCACATAAGAATAATAGTCTGCAGCAAAGGTAACTCACTGCCAGTTCCCGACTGTGTCCAAATGTTGATGAACACTCAGCGTGATGTATACATACGAGGCTCTCTGAGACAGAAACTCATGATAGCCAACTAATACTTTCTTCGCGTTACGTGGTTAGCGCAATGAGGTCTTGTTTGAAAACTGGCCAGCACTCTATTTTTGTATTTGGTGCCGTATCAAAGATACGGTTAGGTTAGGTTATATACATAACCATAACCTAACCTAACCTAACCTAACCTAACCTAACCNAACCTAACCTTATATACATAACCAATTTAAACAGTATCTTTGATACGGCACCAAATACAAAAATAGAGTGCTGGCCAGTTTTCAAACAAGAGTGCTGGCCCGTTTTCAAACAAGACCCGCGCAATGCCGTAGCCACAGTATATACTTACAACGCAGAGCTAGCACGTTCTTCATGCTAACGCTTGTGTGTTGCAGACTCTCTTAATACAAGGGAATAATGGTGTGGGCTGAAACTCAGCTCATAAGTTCAGCTTACTGTTTTTAAGTATTTTATAGTCAAACAGCGGGGTAACATGCAGCAACCCAGCCACACTGAAGAGTAGCAGCGGGTACAATACCACAGCGGGTTAAACAGACAGGAATTAGCAGACTTGGATGGGGTGCGCCGTGACGTCTACCGTGTGGAGCCAGAACTCTATAAGCATTTATTTCCTTCCTTATAAAGGGGGAATTGTCAATTGAAAAAATTTGACTGGGCCACTCTTTAGTCTATCTTAGTAGTTCTCTGCGCAGCTGAGAATAACAAAGAAGTAGCAAATGACGAGATTGAATGATTGAGGGTAACGCCATCTTGAGCGTGGCTAATCATTTGTGAAATGAATGCTTGGTAGATACTGTCGTGTCCCTAGCACTTCCTGCTGCTATTCTCGTTCTTTAGAAGATGTATACCACCCAAAAAACAGCTTAAATCACTCTTCATATATATGGTGCAGATTATAATACCTGCGAGTAACTACTGCACGGTCAACGCTTCCTTAACTGACATAGCCTATAGAGATTTTTAGCTCTTTCTGTACCTACGTCATCAAGTTAATGCTATTACTAACTAAGTAATTAAACCACTGGAAATTAACATTAAATGCATGTGTTATTCTCATGCAATTTTCTCATACCCTGGTTACTACAACCAAAATTAGCGATTGACGGCGTAGTAAACTACAGCTCATCTTTTTTACCGCTGCTTAAATGTCAACAATATGCAGCTCTGGATTATACAAGAGCTTGGATTATACAAGAGCTTGGATTATACAAGAGCTTGGATTATACAAGAGCTTGGATTATACAAGAGCTTGGATTATACATGAGCTTGGATTGTACAAGAGCTTGGATTATACAAGAGCATGGATTATACAAGAGCTTGGATTATAGAAGAGCTTGGATTATACAAGAGCTTAGATTATTGAAAAGCTTGGATTGTATAAGAGCTTGGATTATTGAAAAGCTTGGATTATATAAGAGCTTGGATTATAGAAGAGCGGTAGCTCCACGGGAGTTACAGGAATGTGACGAACGCATAACTTATTTTAGATAATTATTTGATTAGCTAAGCGGCAGTAGACGAACTAATAGGCACATTCCCAAAGAGACACCGGAACTTACGCCCCGGCCCTCTATGGGCTATTGCCATTATGTTAGTAGGTTAAAGAAGACTGGAGTAAAGAAAAGAAAAACTAGTTGCAACCCAGCAAGAAGAGGTGTCTCGACCGTTTCTGCGGGTGTCGCTGTACATAGCGTTCAAATATAACTCACATTACCTTGATAATTATGCTCAAAGATTAGATGTGGATGCAGCTGTGGGATATTTGCAATTATAACTGCACTTCAGATGTTGTTATTGTGGAATCACGATTACCCATTTTACCAATTACTTTCGGCCTTTTATGGGCTGAGTTGTAGTCAAGATATTGAGTTTTTGCGCAAGTATGACAAACTTTTTTGTTTACTTCATAATAATTTGATAATTTAAATACAATAGAGAGCTGGTGAAGCAGACTAAGTAAGCTGCGCAAAAAAACCATGTAACTATGAGAGTAATATTTATTAATTCTTTTAATTCCTAGATGTTAATTTACATCACAATCATGGGTTTCTTCGCAGCCTGATCTTCTGCAGTACCGAATTACTGTTATGAGTCTCGAATTGCTTACAAACAGATGTCTTCTGCCCCTTCTACACTAGAGACCGACGGAAATTTTCCACGTACACTTTCCGTTCTTTTTGTTATCTACACTCTTTAGTCCGGCTTCTAATACGTCACAGCAGGATGTCGAATGCCCTTTTTTTTGCAAATCGTCAAGATTTATTGCCTCTCTGTCTCTGGCGTTACTGTTATTGAACCCTGATTAGTAGTTTAGAGGCCGAAGTGGCAGTAATAGAAGGAATAATTGCGTAGTAAAACACAATTTACTTACTATGTAACATAGTAGTTGTGTCAGACCTGAGTGTATGCCCTACGCTCTTAAAAGCTTCAGAATTTTGACGTCACAGGTGCGTCACGCCACTGAGGAAATAGCAAAAATTCCTCGCTGCAATATTGGCGTGACGCAATTGTGACTTCACAATTCTGAACATTCAAGGGCTTGTTACAAACACTTCAGTCTGACACAACTATCTTCTGTAATTGTATTGTGAGCAAACCACAACTGCATGGAGCCGATCGTTGGTCTTGCTAACAGTGCTGCCCATAATTACGCGGCGTCTTTACCACACAGCGCGGGGTAGGCGTAGGCTGTGGTTACTGAGGACTTGGCCAGAGCACCATCTCCCTTGAGCATGACGGCTCCGCTGGAGGTGCTGGGCTGGGAGCTGAAGACCACGTCCGTGATTCGGCAGCCGTCCGGCCACCGGAAGTTGCCGTCACTGTGGAGGTCGGTGGCAATCAGCCACGCGTACCGGGTACCCCAGAAGTTGTATCCGTCACCTAGTGGGACGGAGAGACACAAAACCCTAGAGTTTGTAGGAAGGTACTCCTAGTACATGAAATTAGATCACATAGCAGCCGAGACTCACGCTCCGGACCTCTGAGAGCTATTGCCATCATGTAAAAATTATTTAGATATCTTAAGAAGAAAACAAGAAGGGAAGAAACTCAGTCAAGTAGAGAGCAGCGGCGTCGAGATAGTATTAGTTTGAGAACCAATTCGCTTAAGTTTCTGGTTACAACTAAAGGGCAGTTATATGTCTCGTTTTGGATTATGTTCATACTTCAAAACATCTGAAGGTTTCATTTTGTAAGCTTAACTGAGTGAGCGGTCATGTCGGTTTGTTCAGCGAGTGTCGGAAGTCTCTTTAATCTTAGAGTGAAATAAAACTCAGAAAATTGTGACAATTTCCGTTGTTTAGCTAAAGAAACTCAGTATCTCATTCGGACAATTTCAAATTCGAAAGTAGTGCCAATGAGTAATTGTGAACCGGCTTTTAATCAATGCAATTTCACCATGTGCGCTCATAAATGTAGTTTTATTCTTTTCTAAAATATAACTTCCAGAGCTAAGGTCTAACATGAAGGACGGGTCAGTTCACACCAAAACAGCTGCAGAGTTTCAGTGTGTCTTTGCGGAGTGCAGCTGTAATTTTCAATGCAAAACAGGTGCAGAGTTTCAGTGTGTCTTTGTGTGTTATGGTCACGTGATTACATAGCCTGATGCCAGTTGAACCATTGCATTATACCCGCAGTAGCAGGATGTTAGTGTGTTGCGTTAAACTTGGAAAGCTCGAGTTCGAGTCTACCTGCCAGGCAGGCGAGTTCTTGTGGCGCTTGGAGTGCTGGGTCAGCAATCGGTGTCGGGTTACTATTGCAGTGATACTAACCTTAACAATAAACGAGGATGATCGTGGGGTCGCAAGTTGTTGCATACTGTGGTCGGCTAAGCCAAGTACCGATCTGGGGCCAGTTGGCATATATCTACGGCACGAACCAGTGTGTGGGGGTCTCAAAGTTTGGGTAGAGGTAATGCTGTGGGTTTACTGACCTTTGCCAGCAATGGGGAGAGCCTGGGGCACAAATTGTGGCATGGAGCCTTCCGCCACTGGTACCATAGCTCCAGACGATCTGTGATCGACTGCAGCCGTATACTCTTCTGGGGCCTGTTGGCCTATATCTGCGGTACAAACCGGTGCGTGTGGATTTCCCAGTTAGGGGTGCGGTCGAGTAGACTTTACCTTTACCTTTCCGCTCCTACCCTGGGAAACCCACACACACTGGTTCATGCTGCAGATATAGGCCAACAGGCCAAGAAGAGCAAGTACGGTTGCAGTCGACCACGGCTTGTCAAGTAGTATGGTACTACTGACGGAAAATTCAATGACTCGCCCCCCCCCCTCCTACCCTCTCATTTCTGGGAAAAGTTAGTGCCCCCGCGGTAGCTGCACATAACAAGTATCTTTACTGTTTCAGCGCACCGAGCGCCAAAAGATCGCTCACCAGCCTCGGTACTCGATCTTGGCACCTCGAGTAGATTAGATTAGATAGGCGGCAGTAGACGAACCAATAGGCCCATTCCCAAAGAGACACCGGAACATACGCCCCGGCACTCTATGAGCTGCTGCTGCTACCTTGGGTAGCAGCGGACTTTACGTTTACTTACTCTGGGTGGCAGCGGCCGCCAGGTCAAGAGCTGCTTGGTTCTTGATGACGAGCGGGTAGCCTCCTTCTGCCTCACACAAGGTCTGCTGGTTGCTTGGGGCGCCGTTCTTATCCTTCTCTGCCGACACGAAGACGAGAGGAGGACCGAGCACCTCAGGGCAGGACGTGTCGCCTGATAGTGTAGTGGCAGGACCTGCAGTCGTTGTCGTGAAGTCTGCAAAAGGCGCGCAGAAGCTGAATGCATTAGTTTCCATTTATCACTGATAGCCAGGCTACACAAGTGCTCTTAATATACAAATCTCCACCTTTTCAAAATGGAACAATCTCGCCGGAAGTGCCATCAAACAGAAAAAAAAGCGTTGTATTTAAATAGCACAGATTACACCTAAAGGTAAAACATTATGTGCAGTACCCAATTCCCAAAAACACCTTTCCTGCGATAGCTAATAAATATCAGCGCAGACTTTGATGCGTTGTCATTCCCGTTCCGCCTCTCTCATCCTAAGGTCGGGCGCGTCTTGCAGAATTATTACTTCTGTATTGATCACGAAGTATACCTATAGCGATTGGTATCTCTACGCAACCGTAGCTGTAACAAGAATTACTGTTGTATCTTGCGTATGGAGCACATCTGGATGTAGGTACAATCAGAATGCGTGCAGGTGAAGCACACCCCTAGCTGATAACGAGGATGTCGTGGGTCTGATCCCCATACTGGCCACCAAATGTAACTACGGCGATAAATTTACTGGCTCCCCTATAGACTTACCATACTTGAAGAAGGAAATAGTGTAGGGCATGTCCGTGAGACTGACTTCGCTGGGGCCTCCGTTGGAGAAGACGCACGTGTCCCTAGTAGTGTCAAATCCAGCGGCTAGGCAGGTTGGGTCCACGGCGCAGGTCATCTGACACTGACCTGCGAAGGGGTGAAGAGAAGGCTCGTTGTATACTTCTGTCAGTTTTAGCTTTTCAAAGCCAAAATGAAATAATTTCAAAGGAAGAGCATTGCCTAAGTAATGATGAATTTGAGGCACGAATAGGGCACTGATTCGTAAATCCAAAGCTGCCCACCCTATCTGTCGCTGCTGGCCCATTTTCTAGTCTTAGTTGACACTTTTTTTTTTTGCTGGGGTCGAGCAGTTCGTTAATTTTTGACGGAGAAAATTAAAGAAATTTAGAAAGTTTCTAGAACTTCGAAGCTTTTTCAGAAACTCAGAGAATTTCAAAACATTGAAATTTCAACTATGAAAATTTTCTAAGATATTAAAAGTTCATCTTAAACTATGAAAATGATCAAAACTTTGAACTATGATTTTTTCAGTGATGGACAATGACCCCGTACTGCGGTTGTTATTGTTTGGCCTCTCAGTCTTCACTTAATTATGCTGACCCTGCATCAGTACGTAGCTCTTTAATTGTGCAATGTTTTCGTATACTTGCAAAAATAGTTCAGCGGATAACCGATAAAATGTGAGAGATGAGCTATAGTGGATTGGAGATCAAGCTCAGTAATTTTAGAGATAATTCTGATGAATGCAGTCATCGGCTTGGCTTAGTCAGAATTGCAGTATTTAGTAAATAGTTCCCCAAGATACGAGAGACTCTTCATAAGATGCAGATTTCTTAAATACAAATGAACATCGCTGCAAGTCGTACTGTAAACAGCTATTGTTGTGTCCGCATCTCAATAATTATGTTTCATATAGACCTATATCTAGTAAAGTAAAAATATTTATAAAATTTAAGGGCCAATTGCACAAGTGCAGTAAATTTCGCAAACACACTCACCCATTTCTAGGGTTTTGCGGCGTTATCTCACTTGGCAAATAATCACTTTAAATACAGACATCTATTTATATGTACGGATACACGGCTTTTCATATATTGTAAGTTTTGTATATCCGCTGCAAGCCACTTGTATCTTAATATTAGGTATTAAGTTGCACATAAATTACATCATGTCACCTAATATACAATCGATCTGCTTTCAAAAGCTTTGATAGCCTGTTTTTGTTCAAGAGCGACTTTGCCTAGAAAACCTGGTGAATGACAAAAGACTAACATAGATAATCCTGTCTTCCTATAACAACGGCCGATATCAGGTAATTTAAAACAATGTTAGACGACCAAAAATTTGATGCAGTCGACTTCCGTTTAAGACTCGAACGTCTCGTGGCGTAAGACCATCACCCGCGTTGGGAGCAAATTTCATCGCCGTTATTTTTTATGGCCAGCTAATCCTAGTTTTTTTGGCATGGGTCGCATTAAGGACAACCCACCACACTCCCTGCAAAAACTACGAACATTGCTCAATTCCTTCTACCTCTTTTTGGGTGGACAGACAAAGATATATATATATATAACCTTAAATCTTCAACGAAAACATTATCACCTCTATCACATTGTCCGCGGGTGATAATCAACCATGACAATCAAAGATTAGATTAGATTAGATAGGCGGCAGTAGACGAACCAAAAGGCCCATTCCCAAAAAGACACCGGGATTTACACCCCGATCCTCTATGAGCTATTGCCATGCCTCTATGAGCTATTCAAGGATCAACTTGCATTATTCATGGCTGAACTAACTCAGGGTTATTCTTCTAATTAATCACATGGCAAGAATCATAGGTAATATCACAGATCATCTAAGATTCTAAGCTAATCAGCGTTGTCTGGGACCACCTGTGACGTCATAAATCTGTCTGTTTACGCTACGCCGTTTTCCGCCTTTTGTTTGTTTGGCAATGGCATCATCGATATTCTGCAGGGGAGGGAACAAACGACAACTGGTAGGTATACCTTTGGAGCAGTTCTTCTTGTTCGTTTAAATTATTCCCAATTACGAGAAATTCGATGGTAACACCAGTGACGTTTAGAAATGCGTTTTTGATTGAAGAATGCAGGAAACGTGTTATAAAATCCGAGTGCTAATATGAAATACCTAAAATTGAAAGCAACATGCGAGGTTGGCCCCACATTTTTTTTTAGGTGGTAACGTAGTTTCAAGGTGGCGGCTGCTATGGCCACATTGGGCGGTCAACGTGGCTGTCACGTGCCGGATATACTTAAACTCGCTTCCTGTCACATTGGGCCGATGCGGCTGCTGCGTAGCTAAAACGTTAATGGTGTTGTCACGTTGGCCCTCACGAGGTTTCCACAAGACAAGACAACAAGTGCTGTAACATGAGCCACATGACGCCCAGCGAAAAACGAGGTGGACTTATTTACAAAAATATACATAAGGACTATGTGGTTTAGAGGAGGTAAAGCAACATGGGCCTATCTAGTTTTGGTGGTCGGAATGTAGCTGCTAGTGCTCCAGACATATTGATAATTTAAATTTACTTACATTGAGTGAAGCCAATCTCATGACTAGTGATGGGGTCAACTATGATCTGGTCCGTCAAGACGGTGATGTATGGAGAACCAGCAGCCGCTGGCCTTTGGACCATGGAGAGAACTGTAGACGTTAGCAGCACAAGGCTCCATCTTGCCATTTTACACCAATGTCACTTTATTTTCCTGCACTTTTTATGTATACGCTATAAACGCAACTGTATCTTCGTTCTTTGTTAGTGAGAGATACCGCTACTGAATGAGAAGAACCTGAATTTTTAGTCAATGTGAGCATCTAAGAACAGGTAGTCTCGGTAGTATCTTTTTTATTAGCTACTACTGTCCAAATGATGTAGCAACTGCTACTGTAAAAAGAAACCCGTAATGGTATCATATATACATATTTGAACTATAAAAACTGGAAAACAGGACTACTTAGCGCTATATGAGGCCAATCGTTCAGTGAACAACCGGTCATTATTGGTCGTATAGAAAATAATTTGTTGGTTCTAAACCAGTAAGTTACATGGGCCTGACGCTCATCCGTCAAGGATGAATTATGCAAACTGATTTTAAAAAATTATACTATTAAGTAATATATAGATTACAGTATATCAAATTTAAGTGATCCATCACGGAGCCATTAATTAGTTGGAATTAGAATGAACGTGATGAATCAAATACAGTTATTTCTATTTATATTAAAAACGGCAAATAAATATTAGGTATTTCAGATTTAGGTTGCATAAAATAAAAAACATCATTAATTAGTAAGATCTAAATTGAGAAAAATAAAGAAACCACAAGATATTCAGATTTTAAATAAAAAATAAAAGAGATAAATTAGCTGAAAATAAATTAAACTAAAACTTACAGACCACGGTAATTTAGATATTCAGAAAGTAAAATCTAGAATGTACAAGAGGCATACTTCGAGTTTGAATGAAGAAAACCAAAAAATTACCGCATGTTTAGCTTCATACTAAACCTAATTAAGAAAACCTATTCATTAATTTATGAATATGTAGATCTATAAAACATCTGTTCCATAGATTTTACTGAGAAAAATAAGCATACAATCATGATACACTCTAAATTAATTTTTTTTAAATTCGTCACCTGTGAAATTCATTGCCTAATAAATTTGTCTCCATACAAATTCAGCGTCTGATACGTTCAATGCCTAGCAACTTAATTAGTTGGTAAATACATCGCTTAGTAAACACCACACCTATCGCTAGTAAACATACCGGTATCACTATTCATTTCCACTTACCATGCATTAATAGAATTACCAAACGAGGAGTTGCATTTACCACGCAATTAATTAACAATGTGATAAATTTTTCTCATAATAAATTTATCCCTCCTCTGAACTCAAAACTGCAAGTTAGTTGGATTTAGACTGAGTAATATGAAAGAAAAAACAACAGTGAGACGTGCATTTAAAAATTGAAATTGAGAGAGTATCGGTTATATATGTTTTGATTGAACAAAAATGAAGAACTATTAATTACCAAGGTTCAGGTTGAGGACAAAAAATGAAAGATTCTATTTGAATGGACGTAGACCAGGAGTTATCCCTAGGATATAAATTATACAAAAGCAAGAATACGGCAGTTAGTCAAAACTTCTGATTAAAAAAAAGAGGAATTTTCATGTCACTTCGAGAAAAGTAGAGATGATATCAAACATTTAAATTTAAAGTAGAGATGACATCAAATATTTAAATTTGATTGTTCAGACTATAAATTACCAGTTAATCAGAGGGAAATCGAACCATATAAATAACTTTGCATTTTTATATATTGAATAGACACAGACAAGGAGTTATCACTTTATTAGAGTAAGATTGAAAAAAAATTATCAAACATAAGCTATTTCAATTTTGATTAGCAAAAATGAGGAATTTTCGGTTAGCATGAAGTTCAGCCAAATCTGGAAAATATCATTTACTGAGAATTTACTTTAACTAATACTATATTCCAATGCGATGACAGTAATGTTCAGCTGACCAAGCAAATGTGAGTGCAAGAGGAAAAGTAATGCTGGAAATCTATATATTAATACGCTAGTATCTTCCTATATACTACGTAGGTACCTACCTACCATTTGTGTCACGCTTTTCATCTCTAATAGATAGAAGAAAATTCGAGATTTGTTGACTTTGGGAAGCTGGCGTATCTTTGGTACGGCGGGTGTCAGTAATCTCTTGGCCAGAGGTCAAGTCTTTTTAATTATGTTTATTTTACGCCTGAAATTTTCAACAATAAATCTGTGGGAACCCATGTCGAGGTTTGCTTGCAAAGGAATACCACGGGTCCAGATAGACAGAGCTACTTATAAAAATAGTAGAGTGCGCAGTCTTCAAAGTAACGGCAAAAGTTTTGTGATTGAGCTTCTTATTGTTCCGTTTCCCAGTATTGGTTTTGCTGTACTATAGGTCTCATCCCTGAAGGCCGGATCTTCCATTAGTTGTACTGTACAACCATGAGTTTTGCGATAGCAAAATATCCCCCTGCAAGATAAGGCGTGAATATCATCTTGGAAGTGATCAAACGTAAAGATGCCTTAAGAAAATATTCACTGGAAATGCCCAGGGCTCACCGTATTGTGGATACCAACTGGTTGTTGAACCTTCAGCGTCGAAATTTGGCTGCGTTGTAAATTCAATATAAAACGGCGTCTGCTCAGAGTGAAGATTCAACTATTTAACGATATCATTCAGCAATGAAAGCGGGGATCCAGAGGCCAAGGATCCAGAGGCTGGGGATCCAGAGCCCAGGATCCAGAGCCGGAGATCCAGAGCTAGATTTGTCACCGGTACTCCAAGCGCTGAAATTGTATGGTATCTGAAGTTGTCTTTAAGTACATGAATTTTCTCCAATTAAACTCTTAACTGCGTGACGGAGAGACGGACCAATATTGGAGCAAGCAGGGGAGGGAGCAAGGGAGCAAGAGAGCAAGCAAGCGACAAACAACTGTGTTTTATTATATAGTGGATTCC
The DNA here is from genome assembly GCA_001587735.2 of Parhyale hawaiensis. Lineage (NCBI taxonomy): Eukaryota > Metazoa > Arthropoda > Malacostraca > Amphipoda > Hyalidae > Parhyale > Parhyale hawaiensis. The sequence goes on along the minus strand of LQNS02007215.1, from coordinate 1,995,110 downwards.
ACGGGTCCACTAAAGCCCCGTCCACACTACCGCTCATAAGTGCGAGAAACGTCAGTGCGATTCCACAGAACGCAGCGACAATCTCACAGCAGGATCCACACTGCCGCACTGTGACTATTGAGCGCAGATGTTAAGCAAACCTTTGATGCTCAAGCTCCTTTGTCCAAAGGCGTTTGCCTCTATTGATAACTTATTTCACTTCTAGTATCGACAAAACCACGAACAAGCAATGATTCTAAATGCAGATACTACTTTTATGCGTTCTTCAGCAAAACGCATACTGCCAACTGAGCTTGGGTTGACATTTTCACATTTTTCTTCACCGCTCGGTGTTGCTTTTGAGGTTGTCAAGTTAATAAATTTTTAGGTGGGGTTCCTCGACAATTTATAGTCCCCATACGTAGAGCAAAATGTCCGGACATTTTAATTTGTCTCTTAAACAGAACTGTGTAACCACAAGACTTCGATAAAATGTTTACCGTCAACTCAGTTTTCGCCATAAGTGTCACTACTGCAGTGAAGTTTCATATTTCTCGACAAAGATGCTGTGTATAGGAAGAAATGAGAGAAGCTTAAGGCATTTCAAATGTCTATAAAGAAGCAAGAAACACTCACCTAACGGCTAATTCATTCGTTTTTTGTGAGAGGAACAAAATACTTCAGGATGAGCCTGCTTTGTTTGCAGCCTAAATAGCGTGAAAATATCCAGCAAGTTGGACGGTCGCGAAAACGCTCAAAGCTGCGATTTGACGACGAAAATTTGCAGCGATCAGCGAATTCGACACAGTGTGGGCAGATTTTGGCGGTAGTCTGGACGGGGCTTTAGACGGGCAGTGTCAGTTATTAATATCAGCAAAAAGGCTGGTCCTATAAGATGTCATACATCGAATCTCGGTGTTGTTTGTGAAGTTGATGGGAAATTGCCATGGTACAATGCGAAGGTTTCCCTGATGTATCTGAAGCGCCTTGCCAGACCGGCAAAGTTTGACGGGAGCAGTTAATGATAATAGATTCTGCAGCCACCTGCCAAACTCCTGAAGTTTGTCGTGTATTTGCTTCTCAGCTGAAATAAAGGCTAAGTCCATTCGGCCAAATGAAAATATATATATATATATTGATGTAATCGTGATTGGACGTAAGAGGGACTATTTTACAACTTAAACTTCATCCGATCACGTTTCAGTTATCCTTGGCACGCAAAGTAATTTTTTAAACAGGAAAACCATAGTTCAAACGCTGAAATAATGGTGACACTTGCTTATATTGGTTAAGACAAAATCTTAAGTTTTCAAGCTTCCCTACAAAAAGTTCAGAGTGACTCGGTACGTTCCAGAGGCTCTGCAGTAGCAGACTGCTGCTGCAGAGCTGGACGACTAGGCACTGACGGAGTATATTCCTCGAAGGGCAGACCCCTTCACTTAACGCAAGTGCATAGATTTGCCGGCTGTCAAGACCAAGCGCCAATGTTCCACACATCGAACATATCGATGCAATNNNGTACATTTCTCTTTCACGGCTCTACCATGTATTTTCCTTTTCCATATGATGAGGACATTAAAAAAAGTTGGGTAGAACATTGGCAACTGGTACATTTTTCAGGGGGAGGCATATGGGGGTCCTAAAATTATTAAACGTGGACTGATTGCCCTGAAACTTGCTTAAAATATGTATTATTAAAAAAAGAAACATATTCTGTTCATATGGCGTTTTTGATTTAGGCCTTAGTTTTTAAGATAATAGGGTTTATGTATAAATATATGTGTATATTTTGGACATTTTCAAGGAATAAAACTCAATTAGTTTTCATGAGAGAATAAAAACATAGACAGTTTTTGAATCCATGGAACAGTCCAAACAAAACCGTAGAGCCAAATTTTAAACTTTTGCCCTCATAATATTTCTTTTATCACAGCTCAAAACCGAATCCCTTTATTGATTTTTTCCCTATATTTTAGTAAGCGATCGCAGCGATCCAGAAAATGGAGAATCTAGCTCAATAGTTTTGTTAGGAATGTTTCAGGGATTCCAAAACTGTTAATGTTTTTATTCTAGCATTAAAACTCATTGAGTTCTATTCGTTTAAAATTTCAAAAATATATCCATATATATTTATATATAAACCTCATTATGCCGAAAACTAAGGCCTAAATCCAAAAAAGTTGTGCGAAAAAGATTTTTTTTAAATACATATTTTGAGCAAGTTTCAGAACAATCAGTCAATTATTGATAATTTTGTGCCCCCCATGCCCCCTTTCAAAAATGTACCAGTTGCGAAAGTTCTACCAGACTATTTTAAATGTCCTTATCATATGGAATAGGAAAGTACATGGTAGAGCCGTGAAAGAGAACTGCACACAGACACCCCCCTAGAGACGGGACTTCTAATGATAATAGTTGGTTTGCTGCCAGTAATGATTATTTTCTGCTACCATTTCTGAAGGCGTGCTGATCAGTTGTTCAAGCACAGTTACTTGAATAATGTCTGTATAATAATCGGTCGCGACGGGCAGAACAAGAGAACATATTTTTTAAGGACAGCTTTTGATTATATAGACTTTTATATAAACTATTTTCAATTAACTGTTCTTGAAAAACTGGTGCCCGAGCCGTCAGAAATTATGGGAGAAAATTATTACATATTGAAATACTCGCTTGTTGTTGTCTTCTCGAGGTTCCTTTCATCAGACTTTTAGGTGTTACTACCCTGCCTATGACCTGATCAGTCACTAAAAACCTATGCTAAGAATTCCATTTTGTTTTGCTCGGTTCGTTATGTCCATTTTCAAGAATCCAAAGTAGAGAGAGAGGAATAACGTAGATGAAGTGGTACTAAACTTATGCTATTCTAAAACCTATTCAGACTACTATCAGTTCATTCCCTATGTATAATAGCAATATTATGTTCACGGCCACAACCCTGTGAAAATTCTGCAAACAAAGGGCACTGTCCCTCAATTATGATGCCCTCGGACCATCATCATGCATACCAAGGGTAAAAAACGTTCCAAGTCAGGCAGGGAATTTTCTACCAAGGGCCTGCGAGCAGAGCAGCTTATATTGGAACTGGAATTTGACTCCTTCTCCTATTGATCCCTTCCCAGGTTGTATCGAGAATACCGTACCTCCCGGATACAATAAATTCCCACCATCTAATACTGTTGAAAGCTTTACGGTTGTACTAAGTAACTATAGCCTACTCTGACCATTTTATCAAGGCAGTTTGGGTGTGATTAAATTCCTATACAGCGGCGTAATTCTATGGGTATTTCTAAGATTGCTCTATGAACAGGTAGTGGGCGGGGCTAAGATATGGGCTGAACAAAATCTTATAAATACCCATAGAATTGGCAACGCTATATAGGAATGTGATCACGACCGAATTGCCTTGATAAAATGGACAGAGAATAACTAACAGAGAGACAAGCAGTTGAGGTACTAGCATAACTCAAGGGCTACCTCTGTTATGCCCTCAGTGGTTCAGAGGTTAAGATTGCTCATCCTTCAGTATTTGGAAGACCGACATTAATATTTTATCCCACGCTAGGAAGGAAAATTTTTATATTCGACAATGCAGCGTCTACAAGTCTGTCTAATATAGCCTCTAGAGTCTTTGGACTTAGGGTCAAAAGAAGAAGTGTGTAGTTGTCGAGTGAGCCTTCTGTCTATATGACGTCATAGTGCAGACGCTGTGTGCTAGACTGCAGCCGTGTACGTCTGTCTATATGACGTCATAGTGCAGACACTGTGTGGTAGACTGCAGCCGTGTAATTCTTTTGGCTTCCAGGTGTATTTGTATACAGCACAAATCCGTGTACATCAATTGCCTAGTTGGAGGCAGCTTTACATACCTAGGTAAAATTTTTCACTACAGCCACTCATCGCAAAAACTTAAGTGTCAATCGGTTACCGCTAAATAAACAATAATTTATTTCATTTCGGGTAACAGCAAACGATTTTTTTTGTGGGGGGATGACTGGGGGTCCTGGTTTGCCCAAACTTGGAACTGTTTGCAACGCGCTTCTGGTACTTTGGTGGAAAGAGTCTGGCACATGAATTTCTGCTCTGAATCATACGGTTCTCTGTTGCCATTCCTGCCGAAACTCACATCAATATTCAGATAGCGTCTGTTGATTCTGCGGTGATCCTACTCATGTGCTACTCGCCGTACAAAATTCTGACTCAAGGCAGATAAAACACAATTAATCAAACTTTAGTGATTTGTGAACAATTATTTTGAATGCATCATTATTTTTGCATCGTCTCAACGTTTTTAATTTTGTAGACATAACAGCGCAACCCTTCTGTAGTACTGATTGTAACGTTTCAGCTTACAATAAATTTTTGTTTGAATGGTTTAGTGTGTTACACTTCACCGAAGTTTTATATGTTAAAGCTAAACCTAAAAATATGCAGTATTCGCCCTCCCTTTGAACTCAAATTAATCCCTGATATGGAACTTAAACTTACACTAAAATCTTCACTGAAACCCTTACATCGTAGATGAAATACAGCACAACCTCAAACGACAAGAGTATGACAGGTACAGAACGGTCTGCGCGCTCAACAGACATTGTGGATATACATAGTATTGTGGCCTATGCATCCTCGCTTTTGCTTGTTGTTGTTGTAGTTACGTAGGGGGCGGCTCCGGAGGGGGTCGGGCGTGTGGCGGAAGGTATGAGAATGAAGGTAGGGAAGACAAGAAGTCATGCACAGATAGAGGGCTGTCCCATAGAGAGGTA
>LQNS02007215.1:1976638-1986903 GCA_001587735.2 Parhyale hawaiensis | reverse complement strand
AGCGACCCGCGGAGCCACTCCAGACGGTGAGTGCCTGCGTTTGGCCCACGGAAGTCCCCACCAACGCAGAGACTCGCGCAGGGTCCACCCACGACGGAGACGCACAGGCATCGCTTTTGCTTCACCTCACCTGGTGGTAAACACGCGAGTTTCTGCGTTTCGATTTTGAAAAGTGAGATGGCTGGAGTCCTGCTTGTTGCCATGGCTACCGCTGGTTAAGTGACAAGGATCCATATACTGGCCGCTCTGACGCCAAACTCGCCGAGCTGTGTACGTGGATCGCTGTGCGTGCGTTCAAGTAAGCTTTCTTACCGGGTCACCACCACCAGAAGCACTACAATAAGCACTACGTAACCTAACTTAGCCTAACCTAAGTTAACTTAACCTAATCTTACCTAACATAACCTAATCTGCGATGGAGCGACTTGCGTCTATGGCACACAGCACACGTACGTTGAATGCAGCACGCCCGCACAGCGATGCATGTACGCAGAATAGTCGCAAACGTATTTAGCGGGAGGCGAGTTTGGCGCCTGTGCGTTTTGGTCACAGGCGGGAGCCATGTACGCAACCCTATGTTTCAATTAATGATACGTGACACCTGATTTTGGTCCGTCGATTAAGGGTTAACTCCACTCCTAGCTACCCGAATAACAGCTGTTTTTTCTGTTTTATCTTATAGGGCTGCCAAGAATTCTCCAAGGGTATCTTCTTTACTCTGCTTGTTCTTACAATAATGCAATGAATGCGAAATCCGACAATAAGCTGTATTTGTTTTAGATTAAGATGCACCCCATTTTTACCCACAAGCAATGTGTTTATGAGAAACTACAGCTAACGTTCTTCAGGAAACCATGTTCATGAGATCTGGCTAAGGTTCCGTACGGAAATCCACGACCCGCTGCCCAGCATAACCTCAACCTCCAAGAGCAACAGACAAGAGATATTCAGCCCTGAAGAGGTTACACGAGAGCATGCACCGATGCCGTCGCTTATACAGCACTTGCTTTCGCGTAATAAAAGGTAAGCACCTATATTTGGAACAATCAATGTTCTGCTGATCCATTGCATGGCAGTGCTGACAGGTCTAGATCAACTGGATATTTTTCTTTTACCACATTTCTCAGTGGCATGTGAATGTCCGCAAAACTGCACAGAATTTTTCCAGAGATATTCGTAATGTTACTTTCATGTAGCTACTTTATGCACCAGCTGCTGCCTTATGTATTTTCGTGACGCAAAGTTACAAGCTATTTCATTAATGGAAGAGTTGGCTCTCCCACAGCTAACAACCAACAATTGCATAAGTTTTCTTAGAAGCTTCTGTACTAGTGCAGCAACTTCTAAAAACATATGTCATCCATCAGAAAAATAAGCAATGTGTTAATTATAGAGTGATCCACTCCAGTATATGCGGGCAGCGAAGCGCTGTGAGCTTCGGAAGAATATTTCTGCTGATTTTTCCAGCTCTTTGCACTTTAGTGAATTAGGGCGGCTGCGCCTTAATGCGAACCTCGTCATACATGTAATATGTTTATGGAATATTTATGGTTACAGAAGGTACAGCTACGGCAGAATCAAGAATGTCTACTCTAAGACCGCGTTCTATTGGGTTATCGAAATTATTCTAAACCAAATAAACTTTACTTGACTTATCCGAAACCTCAGACGGGTGCGCTGGCCTCGACCAGTAGATGCAAGTTTTAGGTGTTGACCCTTAACCCATTACCTGTGTGACTTTCAGGAACTCATTCTTACCCCGTAATCTGGAGTTTTCAGTCGACTCGATGTAATTGCGTTAATTCAAAAGCTCGCAACAATTAAGATTCAAAGCGATGAAGCTTAAGTTTCTGCCTCCCGTTCCGGACAAGTTTAGTCAATTGGACTTGGCGTATGTAGATTTTGACAACCTAATCGGACACGCCCTAAAAGCGTTTAGTTTTATTCCTTTTTATTTCAATTTAGGTGAAACCAAACGGTGGTTCTTCAGAGGGTTCTAACCCTTAGTTGCCGGGCAGTGCGCAGTTTTCAAGAGTAACTTTCATCTAACGTACGTTGTAAGGGAATGAATAAAACACCGGCAACAGTTCTTCAATAGTAACAAAAATAAGTCGCACAATAACTAGAGATCTATCTCACGCATTCGATTTCGTTAGTTGCGGAATTTGTGTTGCCCTTGGTCCTGTGACACAATCAACGAAGGTGAGCATCGTTAGACGTCCACTAATTAATGACATTCAATTTACTAAACGTTATTGTCACGCTTTAAAACTTAATGGTTCGCTAAAACGTTGCTCTGTTCCATTTCAGAGCAGCTTCTGTTGTTCGTTCTTCGAACATTCCCTTCATTCCGCTCCCTTACACAGCCTAATACTATTGCACATGTGCACTTTCTGAGTATCGTAACTATTGTGTTTGTGCGTAGATGTGCCAATATATATATCACCGTTCATTTCTTATTATTCTTGTTCCTTACGATCAGAGGCTCGTATTCGAGTTGTTGGCACGGTTATTTCCATAACGAATAAGAGCTCGCTGTACTAATGAATGATTAACCAACACCCGAATAACGTTTTTTAATTAAATTTAGATCTATAGTCATAATTTGCATTAATAAAAAGAAATCTGCCGGAAATTATCGCCTGCTTATGTTATCCTGCTGATAAATTTCCTAAGAAGTAAGTAGCAAAATTATCGATACAGTTCATTTCTTGTATAGGTGAATATCTGTACGCCAGGGTGCATAAAGATTCTTTGTATTATAGTTTGAAAATAAGCCTATTGGTTTTTAGTAGGAGCAGTAGTAATAGAAGCGTTCCAGCAGAAATTACTGTACTGAATTGAAACTCTTCAATTGCGAAGCAGCTGTATTTTGCTTGAACTACTTTTTGAAGAGAATAGGCTTACTATTAATGCAGGAAACTACAATACAATAATTCTGTGGGTCAGTAACGGTGATACTCGAGGCTGCCGGACGGCGATGCACAAGGCATGTTCGATTGGGCACTAAAATTATGCTTTCGAGGATTGACTTCTTCGCAATTTCAGGCAGGTGCGCTGGCTTTGACCCATTAATTTGATTTTCAGACACTGGCCTTTAATCGGTTACGCTTGAGATATGCAGAAGCTCAATCTTTTCCGTAAAAAGGAATATGTATTCAACAGGCTTAACGTAATCGTGTTGCTTCTAACACTTGTAACACGTTTCAAAGTGATAAATGCTTAGCCTCTGTGTGACGTTTCGGACAAGTTAAACCTCAAAAGCCTAATTTACGACGCCCAATCGAACGTGCTCAAAGTGAACAAAGTTTCACACGGTATAAGATTCGCTGAGGAGCAACGCGGTAAACCCAGAAGCAACTTTATAAAAATTCTGCAATGAATCTGCATTATCATAAATGTCTGTTTAAAAATAGTGCCGTATCGTAGGTTTATTATATTTTTATTTATCCTTTCCATTCATCGGAGCTTTAAAACAATGTTCTCATCTTCAGTCAAATAAAATAGCTGTCCAGTGCTGAGATCATCATAATGTGGGTGTGCGGAGGTACTGGCTGCCATGTTGCTCGGTTCCAGGTAATCGTTATAATGTCGACGCGTTTCGACCCTTTCGAGCGGTCATCTTCAGGTTGAATAGATGGTGCAGGGGTTGTTTACTACAATGCTTTGAGTAAAATTTGATTTTCTGTAGCGACGGGTACCCCTATTTGCATAGGTGGGTAGCGGTAATTTTCTCCATTGAAGCGGTATTGCTCCAAAGTTCCGGTATCGGTAAAGCAGTAATTAAAAAAAAATTACCTGCCATATCGGTAATGCAGTAATAAAGCATTAATAAGTTGCACTTCCATGACTGGATACATCGACTAGTAGCCCACAATTACTCTCCTTTGTTTGATGCGATGGCTATACAACACAGTCCAACGGACACGGCCAGTTTCTTCAGTCACAATATCGTAACCCTCTTTTCTCAGCAGGTCATTGTATTTCTATTGACGACGCATATTCATTTAAAAAAAAAATAATTTCAAAGTCAAGATGCCCTATGCTACCCGCTCTAAGCTCTCAAAGCGTATCTGGCCTTATTAATGTCATCCACCGCCGCCAAAGCGAATATTACTTTGACTTAAAAAACGGCAGATATGATACGGGTGAGATGAACTTAATGTCTTTCCTGCAAAAAACTGGCTGATATATATATTTTCAAGAAGCAGAAGGAAGACCGTTATCGTTGATCTTCCTTCGTATAACAATCAGAGTTTGTTTTATTGGTGACAGGTAAACAAACAAACTCCTGCAAAAATAAGTAACTCCTTGGTTGAGGTAATGAAGCAGTCCGTAATAATAATTGAAGTGGCTTATGAAAATACCTTGCGACAAGCTTTCAGCGACATTATGGCATTATTATTGTACTGGTATTGTCCCGCTATTTCAAAAACCGAGACTTTCAATAGAGATCTAAAATGATTTACTCGGCTTACAGCTGGAACCGCAACGGTGCGCTCAGGCCCTCCGCACGGGGGAGGGTGAGAGCCCCGCAGAAAGAGTCGGTCACCTCGATCGGCGGCCCACCGCGCAGGACAGAAAAGGAAACTTAGAGAACCTACCCAAAGTTTCAAAACTAACCTCGTCAGCAGGAATTGCAGTAAGCTGCAACATTTCCTGCGGAAGAGGCACTAGGGACCCTTAGGTGCGTGACGCCCATATGTATTGTGGCAGGGATGACATAATGACACTAGCTCATTGTGGGCGGGAGCGTAAGTCCCAGTGGTGCTATCGTCGTTCGCGACGATTTGTGTGCATGTCTGTGTACGCAAATCGTGTGAGTGTGAGCGGCGTTCAAGTTGGTGCGGCGCGCTACTCGCTGTATGATTAAGTTAGGTTAGGTTAGGTAAGGTTAGGTTAGGTAACGTTTGGTAACGTTTGGTAACGTTTGGTAAAGTTAGGTAAGGTTAGGTAAGGTTAGAAAGGTTATGTTGGGTTAGGTTAGGTAAGGTTAGGTTAGGTTAGGTTAGAAGGTTAGGTAAGGAGGTTAGGTTAGGTTAGAAGGTTAGGTAAGGAGGTTAGGTTAGGTTAGGTAAGGGTAGGTTAGGTTAGGCTAGGTTAGGTTAGCCTAGGTAGTGTTTATTTAGTGGTGGCGCGCGCAGCAAAGCTTACTTGAACGCGCAATCGTCGTGAACGACGATAGTGCGTCCCGGTGTCTCTTTGGGTATGGGCCTATTAGTTCGCCTACTGCCTCCTATCTAATCTATTCTGGATAGAGAAACACAGTGCTTCTTTCAGTAAATGAGAAATAATTCTTTCACTAGTAGGTAAACATAGCGATATCAGAAAACTCTCCATCAGGGTATCAGTAGCGTAGCCCTGGCACTATAATATAACAAGTAGCCACATTCACCTTACGGTACGTACAATTCACAACAAACTTCTCATTGGACGAACTCACCACAAGAAATGCATCTCTTTTTTAGTGCATTGACAGATCCCAGGTTGGTACTCTGCTAATATAGTTCAATTAACTTAAGTTTAGTAGAGCCGTGCATTGATTTCGTAGATCAGTGGTTTGTCATCTACGGCCCGCGGGCCACATCCGGCCCTTTAGTCTTGTTATTCTGACGATCCAAGATTTGGACCACGTATAGATTTTCGACAGTTAGTTTTTCACTACCTTGTTTCTGGTAGACTATTCACTTGAAAATTTTGAATGGATAAACACTAGGCAAGTGCTTCGCGGCGCTTGATGTGATCGGTCAGCCTCCAGTGTGTGTACTGCTGTGGGTTTACTGACCTTTCCTAGCAATTGGGGTGGGTTGGAGACGCAGATTGTCGCATGGAGTTTTCCGCCACTGGCGCCATAGCTCTAGCTAATCTGTGGTCTACTGCAGCCGTATACTCCTCTGGGGCCTGTGGGATTCCCAGTTGGGGGTTCGGTCAAGTTGGCTTTTATCACTGTTTTTCTTTTCTGCTTTACTGTTTATGTTTCACACTCATACATCGGGTGCTGGTCCTGAGCCAGAAAGTTTGTCCACCCCTTTCGTAAATCGTGATAGATGATAGTAAAATAATTACCATGCCTTAAAGATGCAGTAATGTGCATTTCTATCGTCTTAACGGTATAAGACCAAACAAAACGCGGACTTTCCTTAGGAACAGCGTTGTTTCGTAGGAATAGCATTGTTTCGTTAGGTATAGCATTGTTTCGTTAGGTATAGCATTGTTTCGTTAGGTATAGCATTGTTTCGTTAGGTATAGCATTGTTTCGTTGGAATAGAGTTGTTTTAAGTGTCGCTTTTGAAGTACACTGGTGCTTGTAGGTTTAAGCTAAGACCTATCGGCTGTCCAGAGTAAATCAGTCATTACAGCTCAAGAATAATCAGCCGAGAAAAGAAACTAAGTCAATTATGTACTATATAGAGCGCAATGCCATGTATAGGTACTGCTGGTGTCCTCTCACAAATACTGTATTGTGCTGTACAAATAAGGTATTGCAAGTCTCCCCCTCTCTTTTCAAAGCTTGAACCTAATTGTTGCCGGAACATATGCGCCATTGAAGCTAAAGATATCTAAAATGGACTCACATTATGCACTTAACGGCAATGCCGTACAAAAATATACAATACAGCAACGCGCATCTATTTTTTTCTCAAGCTAAAACCTAATTGATAATCGGAACGAATATATCATTGATGCCAATAATCAAACAGCAACGCTTAAAGAAAACATAAGTAACCTGACTCATGCATGTAGTAAAGCGAAATGCCGTGCATGTGCGGGACGCTCTAACACAAATGGCACGTTGCTATTTTTGTTCTTCAAACGCCCCACGTGACGTCACAGACGCCGCCCACGTAGCAGTGAAGCTTCCCCTGTTCAAGGTTGCACCGATTTTGCATTCCAGCATTGGCCCATTATTCAGTTAGGGAATGTCGGCCCAATTTTGTTCCCCACATTGTCAGTGAATGTTCTGCCAATACTTGAACGTGGATGTAGTGGCAACATTACAAGTGATTGTTTTAACTTTGTAAATACATTGTTTTCTGTAAACTATTATTGGGAAAACATGGTACCTGAATGATGGGCCAACCCATTAGATGGGTGCCCTGATAACGGAATTTTAGTTCACTAATGAGAAATTTAGCGGCGTAAAGTATTGCTTTCAACATCTATGTCACAAGTAACATAGATTTAAGTGTAATTTTATTAGGTCATCATCACCGATCATCACCAAGATATGATCATATACGTCTTTTGATATTTTTAACAATTCCTGTGAATTTTATAGACATTTATTGATAACTCTTTGAGTTAGCTTGCTCACAAGCATAAAATTAAATCCTGAGACAAATAAACGAAATAACAGACCGTCACAAAAAATGGTCATTTACTCTTCGTGATATACCTTACTACTCATGTAAATTCATGAAAAATCTGTCCATAATTTTTTAAGTGATTGTATTTAGAAAAAAGAGACAGACAAACAAACAAAGAAACAGGTGAACGTATCTTCACCAAAAGTTAATCATAAGCTTCTCCGAACATGCCTCAGAATCTCTACAAATTTCGTAAAGATCCGTTTATAACTTTTTGAGTTATCTCGGTGACAGACAGAATGGCAAACAAAAGTACGAACAAACAGACAGGCAGAGAGACAAACTTGACGAAATCATAACCTCTTTGGTGGAGGTAATAATAATTTTTATTAGGAACACACTAATATTTTTGTTAATGTTTTTAATTACCTAACAGTGGTTTACAAAACTGAACATATTGATGGCTACTCGACATATTATAGGTTTACACGGCATCTTTACCTACGTCAAGGAGGTTATATTTTCGTTGGGTTTGTTTGTCTCTTTGTGTGTCTCAAAGATAACTCAAAAAGTTACGGACAGATCTTTATGAAATTTGCAGAGATTATTAGGTACGTTGGGAGGAACAGATTACTATTTTGGCAAAGATCAATTCATCTGTAAAAGTTTATGTTTGTTAGTAGAATAATCCACAAAATTATGGAACGATCTTGACGAAAGTTACAATGATTGTTAGGCATGTTAAGAGTAACAGCTGATTAACTTTTTGTAAAAATCCGCTGAATCGTCTCTTTGTTTGTTTATCCACTTCTTTTCTTAGCACCATAACCAGAAAGTTATGAATAGATTTTTATGAAATTCACAGGAATTGTAGAAGGGATAAAAGACATAATGATCAAATTTTGGTGATGATCAGTTGGTCTTTTTCAGTGTTTGACTAATGATTGTCAGCAATATAACTCGGATAGTTATGAACGGCTTTTCAAGAATGTTACATAAATTGTTATTGCCGTCAAAATCGTAAACGACCAAAGTTTCGTGTTACAAAAAATAAATAATCGTTTCAGAACAAATTTAAATTTTTCTCTAAACGTTGCTTTGTTTGGCTGTCAGCTTGCTCAAGTTATTAATATTATGCCTAGGAGAGATAATATTAAATGAACTTGAGGTATTATTTGATAAAAGAATAAATGTTTCTTTTTTTTTTAATTTTATTACGTGGCTCTATTAGTTATATCGTCAAAAATTCAGATATGTAGTATCTATTTGACTATGTTGATTCACATCTACTCAATGTGCTACCTACGCTACACTTCAGTCATAATGAAAACATCACCGAAAAGCATGGCAGCATTCGGAGGAAGTGAAACACACACACAGACACACACATACACACACTTTCTGAATATAGAATGGCAGTTAATGTTATAACATCAGATGTGTTAAAATGAGCACCATCACCTCGTCATCTTAAACACATCGCTTCGAATCTCTTGTTTCAAGAAGATACTATCAGTAAACAAACGAAACCATTTGTTTCTTCCCGTAGGAATGTAGATACGTTAGAAGTGCGGCTGCAGCGAATATTTGAAATTTAAAATGAGAGAGTTTCGGCTTGTATGCTTGGTTCACAAATTCATAATCATATTGCGTAGATGATAATCAGTAAGTTGAGGAAAAAATAAAATACAGACCTTGCCGTGACCAGGATTCGAACCTGGGTTATTGCGGCCACAACGCAATGTTCTAACCACTATACGATCACGGCTGTCAGGTCACGTACTTCCTGCGCTTCAAACTTCCAGTCGTTGTACGCGTCGTCTCTCTGGGCCCCGCTAACGCTAGCAGCAGTAACGGCAGCACATTTGGATAGCAGCAGAGTTTTGTCTTACCACACGAAATTAAAGTTCTCATTTTTAAATAGCATGGCATTTCTCACGTCTTATTTATTTAATTAATAAATTGACCGTGGGAGCGCCAAAAACTTAAAAGCGTCCCCAGTTTTAAAGTTGTTAAGGAGTTTGGTTCTCACTTACAGACGAAACATGAATGTAAAAATGAGGATATAACACGGAAAGTTTCCCTGCCTACGTAACTATAATATAAAATACAAACAGGATTCAAAGCAATGTCTCAGTTAGGCTACAAGTAAGAAATAAAATCCTTACGGTAACACACAGCACGCTGCATAGCAGTCTCCAGCAGAGGCACCGAACCCAGAACAGACGTTATTCGCTACGGCTAGGCACACCAGTAGAGCGAAGGCTCCCTTGAACACAGTTCTAGGGGCCATGGTAGAGCCCCATATTATTGCCAAAAAACTACAGCTTTTGCTTAGCTTCTGCGGGCTGTAGTTTTTACGCGGGAATGCAAATAGTGGTCTCTTGATACTAGGAGAATTTACGAAAATTTAGAGTAAGTTAGTTAACAAGCTTCCTCGCCGATGAAAAAGCACAGATAAAATTTTTAAGCTAGCCCGTTGAATAGTTAATTAGAAGATAAGTTTTAAATCTCGCTCAAAGACTTTAACACTGTTTCTAGACAACTGTAAGCTCTATACTGCATTGGGCGTGAGTTTTATTTTATACGCAAATGTCAGCTTTAGAAGAGATTCTACGATATCGGCACAAATCTGTCGATGAACTACATGACAACAAACCTATTACTCGCCAGTGTCTCCTTACTAATATTTTGATCTCAATAATTAATAACCTCATTTTTTACAGTTTGTGCAAGAGGAAAACTCAAGAGATTATGCTAGTTGCCACTTTTCTCCCACGGTGAAGGTCTTTCAAATAGATTATGATTAAAGTATCAACACCTCTGAGTAGTAGACAAAACGAGAGTATCAAGACAACCGTTCCACTTACGCGTTCGCTCCAGACGGAACGCTTATCTTGATACCCTCGTTTTGTCTACTACTGTAAATATTCAAAAACATCAGTTTACAGAATTAAT
>LQNS02007215.1:1937587-1951170 GCA_001587735.2 Parhyale hawaiensis | reverse complement strand
AAGCGAAGTGATTGCGTGCTGCGCAGCAGTTCATCTTTCACTACGATAAATAAACAAAACAGTAAATAGTCATATTTAGTAATCACCAAGACTAGTGACTAGTGGGCGAGGCGGTAAAGCAGGTTAGCCATCAGGCGGCGAGGGTGGAGGGGGCAAGGGCGGAGGGGCCGAGGGAGGTGAAGGTGCAGCAGGGGACGGAATGCAGTCACAACCACGAAAATGAGCTGCAGAGCGACCAACACCTCCCCTTACAACGTTACATACGGCACTGAAGGTTTTTGTTGATAGTAGGGGGCTGCAGCTAGTGGCAGCGCCTGGCTCACCCCTGAAAACCCCCATTCTCGGGCCTCCTGCTCCGCCTAGGGGCTCGCTGGCCATTCCGCTTATGCGGTAGTATTCCTTAGACAATGGGGATGATATTTGGGCAAAAAAAAACAACGTTCCATACAGCACTGAAGGTTTTTGTTCATAGTAGGGGGCCTGCAGCTAGTGGCAGCGCCTGGCTCACCCCTGAAAACCCCCATTCTCGGGCCTCCTACTCCTGACTAGGGGCTCGCTGGCCATTCCGCTTATACGGTAGTATTCCTTAGACCCTGGGGATGATATTTAGGTAAAAAAAAAAAAATTGAAAATTTTGACCCAAACCTCGCAGTCGATCCCCTTAAAAAGTGCTGAATAACATTGATGGAGTACTTATGAGATGCAGTCCGGTTAGTTAGTTTTTATATTTTTTCCTCACCAAGGAGGTTATGTTTTCACCGGGTTTGTCTCTCTGTCTGTCATCAAGATAACTCAAAAAGTTGTGGATGGATTTTAATGAAACTTACATGGATTGTTAGGTATGCTACTAGGAGCAAATGATTAACGTTTGGTGAAGATATGTCCATCGGTTTGTTTGTTAGCCTATTTTTTGTTAGCACCATAACTTAAAAGTAATTGGCGGATTTTTCTGATATTTAGATGAGTTATTGGGTATATTACAAAGAGTAAATAATCAAATGTTTGGGATGATCATTTTGTTCGGTCTTTTGTTTGTCGCTGTGTTTAATTTTCTGTTTGTTAGCACAATAACTCAAAAAATTGCGAATGGAATTGTTAATGATGTTAATAAACATAATTGATTAAATTTTGGTGATGGTAATACTGTCAAAAGGCAATAGAGAAGGGAAAATTCAACTTATAAGAAGCTCTGATTTTCACTGAAAGGAAGTTCAACCACAGCTGTTTTCTTTCATCTCGTACTTGAAAAAAATTTCAGCCAGTTTAGAAGCAAAGACATGAAGTTCATTTTGCACGCATCATACCTACCATGATACCAAATCTATCGCACATCAATTGTAAAGCAGCCACGAGTTCTTTAGTAGAAACGAAATTATCAAATACGCCGATGAAAAATGGAAATGTTAAAAATATGAAAGTCTAAATAATGTTATCTTGAGACGATGAGAAACAAACGATAGCGAACGCGTGTAAATATAGAAGGAAAACAATGAGAAAAGTAGCTCCTAAAAGCGAATTTGCTATATTTGCTGATGCTGGCTTTATATCTCTATCATGGTATACAAGGGCAAAAATTTTTCGGGTAAAATGTCTTCTAGACCCAGCAGTGGTATAGTGTCTAGATATGTTGTGCATGTACAGAGTGACATATGGCGAGCGCACGCCTACGTAAAAGTTGCATTGCCATTAAATTCTGTATCCGATTGGACATTGATCTGCCACTAAAAAGATATCTAAGGTAGAGTCGTTTCTGGCAGTTTGTACGTTATACAAGCAGCAATGGCCAAGCTTTGGGAATATGTACCTACTTTTGATTTAGTTTAAAATTGTAATCACGCACAGTTTTAGCGTGATTTTCAGCTCCATTTGTTGTAGTCACTGCAACGTGACGGCCAAAGCGAAACGTTAAGTGGCTGAACAATTATTGCGATAGTGTGCCCATGCTATTAGGGACGGACTTGCTACGAGTTGGAACACGGGAGCGTTTCACGTTCTTGGAACAGATGTTTCTGTGTGCATGATAACGATTGAATCTATTAAGACACATCAATTGCAAATATGTACAGTTGTGAATTGAAACTCAATGGTAATTCAGAGACAGAGCCTAAAGTGAGCACGTGGCTCTCGCTGTAGTGGAATAGCTGCCGCGACTCGGAGCTTAAGCAGTTTTTTGAAGATAATATTATTAGATTAGTCGAAGCTGCATACACAGCAGCGCAAGAAGATAGGGAGCAACGTTGCCATGTTTCGACTCTCGTGTGCAGCGCACTTGAGGTTTAACGTAGCTCGTTAGGACAAACGAACAGGCACTATTTATCAGTAGGTTAGGTTGAGAAGCTGCATTAGGTTGAACTAAAGGGAGTTATACTAGCGTAGGTTAAGATTGATTCACTATAAAATGTGAGGACAATAACTAACCGACCGTGGAATTTCCTCACGTCCCGCTAGTAAATAGGAACTGTTCAACTACCTAAGTTGGTGCTTGATGTTTACTAGCAGAAAAGTTTATAGTTTCCTGATAATATTTTCTGAACCTTCACCGTCGGACATAAGGGCTAATAAGCGCTATGGCTTGATATCTCTCACTGCACCAACTTTAAAGCAAAATAATATTATATTCTTTATTGAGATAAAAAATATCAGCAAAGCAAAATGAAATGCGAGTAGAAGGTTTGTTGTCATTTAGCTCATCGAAAGATTTGTGTCAAAATCGTAGAAAACCGTTACTCGAGCATCGCAAAAGTCAATGATTTCCTTTCGCTTTTAAAGATAACATTAGCTTATAAAATAGTGTTCAAATGTTTTCTTTATACATATCTTCCACTTATATAAATTCAGTGTCTAATTCCTTGAGCGGGATTCAAAATTTATCTTCTAAGTAACTACTGACAAATTTTATTTGTACTCTTCCACCAATGGGATAACTATTTAAGTAGCTTACTCTAGATTTTCCTCAAACTCTACTAGCATTAAGAACTGATTATAATTATCTGGATAGCCGGGTAAAAATATAAAAACAGCACAGCTAAAAGGAAGCTGTGCTGTATTGGCAACAGTATGGCGCTCTGCTCGTGTGTCCACACCTCGCGAACGACGTCTGTTCTGGGTTCAGTGCCTTTACTAGAGATTCTGCTATGCTGCGTGCTGTGTTACTGTGAGGACTTTATGTCTTACTTTTTGCTTCTCTGAGACATTATGTTGAATCATATTTCTATTTTATGTTTATAGATACTTAGGCAGAGAAATTGTTTCCTTTTTCTAAGCTCGTTTTTACTGTTATGTTTTACCTTTAAGCAAGAACCAAACTCATCCTTAACAATATCAGTACTAGTAAAACTTTTATTTTTTATTTACTTATTTTTTTGCGATTCCATGATTAATTTATGATTTAAATAAATGAGACGTAAGTAATATCATAATACTCAAAGGTGAGCAATTTCACATCATTTAGAGAGACAGGACTCTGCTGCTATCCAAAGTTGCTGCTGCTGCTGCTAGAGCTGGCGGGGCGTCAGTGAGAGGACGCGTAAAACGACTGGAAGTTCAACGCGTAGGAAGTACGTGACCCAGCAGCCGTGATCGTATAGTGGTTAGTACATTGCGTTGTGGCCGCAATAACCCAGGTTCGAATCCTGGTCACGGCAAGGTCTGTGTATTCTTTTTTCCTCAACTTACTGATTATTATCTCAGCAATATGATTATGAATTTGTGAACCAAGCATACAAGCTAAAACGTCCTTATATGAAGTAAGACTTACCCATTTTAAATTTCAAATATTCACTGCAACGTAATCTATCTCACAGTGTCTCCTTGAAACAAGAGAAGAGATTTGTTTAACTCGAAGAGGCCCAAGTGCTAGTTTTAAAGCATCTGATGTTATAACATTAATTTCCATTTTACATAAATTCAGAAAGTATGTATGTGTGTGTGTGTGTTTCATTTCCTCCAAATGCTGCCATGCTGCCATTTCTGTCATATTTTCAACATGACTGAAGTGTAGCGTAGGTAGCAGCAGATTCAGCAGTTGTGCAACAACATAGTCAAATAGATACTGCATATCAATTCCTGCACATTTCACGTAGGAACCCTTATAACTTTTTGAGTTATGTTAATGTCAAATATAGAGACAAAAACTAAAAAATAAAAAAAACGGACAAACAGATCATCACAATATTTGGCCATTTACTCTCTGTAATATACCCAACTTAATGTAGATTTCATGAAAATCCGTTCATTACTTTTTGAATTAAGGCACCGACAAAACAGTCAGAAAAACGAACAAGCAATCGATTGGATCTTCACCAAAAACTAATCAACTGTTCCTCCTGACATGATTATAATTCTCTGTAAATTTCGTAAAGATCCGTAAATGGCTTTATGAGTTGTGTTGGTGACAGACAAACAAAGGGACAAACTCGACAAAGACATAACCTCCTTGGTGGAGGTAATGATGATCTCAAATGTTGTCAATGAGTGGCAATGGTTTATTTAATATAAACAACACGCTTTTCACAATTGTTTTCAATCAGCCCACGAGGGCTTATTCATATTTGCGGAGTTTGTATTTAATGCCTTGTAATCTCTTATCTGCACCAATATCTGTTCGTCAAATAATAATATCAATTGAAAATAGCACATCCGTAACAAATAGGACTATTGCGGAGAGTTCATGAGTAATAATTTAATAAGATTTGAATCACTTATTTCTCATTTATGCATTCATAATGAAAGTCTCGTTAGTGTAGTAATTACCTCCACCAAGGAGATTACGTTTTTGTTTCAGTTTGTCTGGTTGTCTGTCTACATGTCTGTTACCAAGATTACTTATGAACGGCTCTTCATAAAATTTGCAGCAATTGTTGGAAATGTTACAGAGAGCAATTAACCAAAGATTTTTGATGATCTGCCAGCCCGTTTGTCTCTTTGTCCCTATATGTAATTGCTTCTAAGTTTGTCAGTTACATAACCGAAAAGCTAAAACAAACCTTCATGAAATTTGTAGCAATTGTTAAAAATGAGAAAAGGCACATTTGACAAAATTTTGGTGATGATCAGTTGGTCCGTTGATTATATGTTTGCGTTAGTGTTTATCAGAGCATAAACAACTTAAAAAATTATAGATGGATCTTCAAGAAAATTACAGGAAGTGATGCTAAAAAAGTCAAGATGCAGAAGTGACCAAATTTTGGTGATAAAAAAAAAAAAAAAAATCCTGGATTAAGGGCCAACCTGCTAAACTATTATCGTCATTATCAAATTAAACTGCAGTGCTCATGTGCCTGCCCTTTGCTTGTTCTCAGTATGCTAAGACACTGTAAATGGTTTTTAAATGTTTAAAATACAGTACAGGAACAGTTTATTGAGTGGTACATAAAGATTTACTCTAATTGCAAAGTTTTTACCTCTGTTTGTTGCGAGGCCTCTCCTGAGCAGCAGCAGCTCGCTCGGGACCTGTGCCACAATCGCCGTCCCATGTCGTCGATGCACTTTTGTCTCTGCCACTTCCAGAACTGCGGTACTCTGCTGGACTCCAGCTGGGCTGGAACTCTGTGGTTGCTGAAGCGTCTGCTTCGCTTGTGTTCTTAATAAAACCCAAGACACGGCGGCCACCCGACGTTCCGGACCGCAACTCAGCCTCATCTCTCCCGGTAACGTCGGCTGTTTTACTGCATGCGAACTTGCCGTTAGGAATTTCCACGCTGTTGATGATTTTTGTTCCGGAAGACGATTTTGTAATTGTTCCTACTTCTTCATAGTGGTTAACTAACGATAGTTGTAAACTTTTACTAGTGTTTAGTCTCAGTTTTTCCCAAGAATGGCTGTCGTCGCTGTCGAAGGTCGCAATTACTGAAGTGTCTGGTGAACAGGAAGACTTGCCGGTGCGGGATGTGTTGCCACGTGCATCAATTCTACGGTCACGCGGTTCTTGGCTTTGTAATGTTCTCGGCTGACGTTCGCAGAACAGCCGAAGACTTTCAAAAGCGCCACAGGGATGGTTCATATTAAATAGTGTTTATGGCGCGAGTAACATCAACTGGACCTCGTCCGAAGACGCTCATGGCACAAATAAGTTCACCATGTGCTCAAAATTGCGTCAGGTTAACAGCTCTCAGATCTTTCTATCGCTGATTGGTTGTTTGCTATGCAATTTCATTTAATTGGTTTGTTGCATCAGTACGAAACTGGCCTGAAGGTTACAGCAAAAATAATATATATTTTTCAAATGATAGCAGAGAACAGCAGTGTGAGGAAAAATTCGTCTGTTTACCGCGGTTTTAAAAACGCTACGATGTATAAAATTTGGTTTTCAGCGCTATTCGCTACGACCTGCAATATAATCATTTATCTACACCAGTATTTCTCTCAGTTCACTCATTTACAGGTATGCATGGTTCATTCTATCAAGCTAATCAAATTTCTAAGTTCTTGAAGTTTCAACATTTTCACGCCGTGTATATTTATAATAGATACACGGACTTGTTCTCTAGAGTTTTTTTTTTTTTAAATTGGCGCAAAAACATAAATATATAAAGCAGATAGACTATGCTATTTACATTGAACTCCAAAGAGTATTACTCTTGGTTATGCATGTTGGCTTGAAAGTGCTTTAATACCAAACTATTACTTGCTCCAAGGTTGTACCTACGTGATGCTAAAAGACGTTACGTCTATTATCAACAAATTTCAGAACTGTAGTGAGAGCGAAATTCCATCAGAGAAACATCTCAATTTTAGCACAAGTTCCACGACCATCTCCCTCACCAACACAGCAAACCAATGGTTTAGGAGCTCTCGGATTCTGTCGACCGACTCCGACTGATTTGCTCGCAGTGCTGCGCCGGGACGACAGCTGCCCGACACCTCGACTATAATGAATGCTTCGAAGCTGTCGGATTGTTTACGTGGGAGTGACCGTGTCCAGTGACAGCTTCATATCGGGTGATCGATGTAGGCTTTCGCTTCAGCTGTTAGGCCAGTCTTTGTCATTACTGAAACTATTTACTATTGCAAACGTTCCTTCTGATAAATAAGTAGAAACTATGTGCTAATGCAAGCGTAGCGTCTAATGAATATACGAAAGAACCGAATATACACGCTTCGTTTTCAAAAGTCCGTATAGGTTTCGTTATATTATAATCAATATCAGGGCTGGAGGAAGAAAACAAGGTAAATATGATAAAAACGTATTCTAGTACAATTCTTCACAATTTTCCTCTATGTTCATAGGGAAATAATTCCATCAGGTGATTATAAAAGACTGAAAAAGCATACGAACGTTACTTATTAAATGATAATATGTGAAAAAGACACGTAGAAAGACCCGTTGGCATGGTTACTGCAGTGACAGGTAACAGTTGACTGAACAACATAAGGCGCCTTTTTGTGACCACCTTGCGGATGATTCTGATTGAATGCATATGATCCGCGGGTTTTTGTGACTGCTTTTTGACGTGATTCTGATAGCAATCAACCGTGATCAGTGGTGAGAATTGATCACAGTGTGATTTCCTCAGCAGGCTAATCATGCGTGATCAAAGAGTGATTCCAGCAGTTGGACAAGTAAAAATTCAAAATTTGAAATGAAAGTTCATGATGTTTTCTTATGTTTAGTGATAAATTGAATAATGTTATTATGATTTTTTGTAATATTGACGTCCAGAATTATAGTTTCATTAATTTTATGACTGTGTATGTTCAAAATTTTTTAAATATTGCAAGTTCACTTATGCAATGACTTTAAAGTGAATAAAAGTTCCTAAGAAATCAATTTCAAGCCATTTTCCGTGAAAATATGATAGAAATTTATTTTTCGAAAATAGACATGGCGTCTCTGGTTTGTTTACAAAATCATTGACCGTTCTTGTGCTTTTCAGAGATCACGATGATCATGATCACGGTAATTCTGATCACGAGCGTGGCCACAAAAGGACGCCTTGGCCACAAAAAGACGGCTATTGAAATTGACTTCAAGGGCTAACAGAAATATCTTGGTTTCGGAGAAAAAAAATTCTAGTCATAGCAAATAAACAGAACCCGCTGCACCAGAGGGCTTGTAAATGAAAGCTGCACCTGTAGCACAGCGTGACCTCTCACCGCAAGTAACAGAGCACCACTTGGCCTCGGGCGGACACACTGACGATCTGGACCTCTGCTCTCAGACACGGGCACGATAGAGACCGACTCTCTTCGCTGAACATCCTAAATTTGCTTCGCTATTACAAACACTCGGTTTTGGTCGGAAACAGCCAACCAAACAACCAACAAACCAACCAACCAACCAAACAAAATTTATATTTTTCCCGGAGGGAGAATTTCGTAGAATAATACTAATACAGTGCAAGTATTGGTTCAGTACAGGGTAAAAATGAGGCTTAGAGACTAAGTTGCCGATTTAATAGCGCTTTCATTATCAAAGAGATACTGTCTCCCTGCCTGGCGCTGTTGTTGTGTGCAAAGTTTTTTATAAGGGAATGAAATAGGAATTATCATCATACAAGTGCAGAGGTACGCAGATGTGACTCAGCCAAAATAGAGTGGAACGTATGGATAGGTAAATACTTGTGGCCCTTTCTTATTTTTACGGTTTGGCCGCTGGGGAGGGGGGGGGGGGATTGACGACCTCTATGAAAATGCTTAGGGCGATGGTTGTCAATTTTTTCTGAGCTACATTTATTAGTGAATAATTTTTTTTTATCCGACAGTATAGACAGTGATAATAAAATTAGCTTGGAACACAACACAATATGTATATATATATATATAACATCAAAGCTTTATATGCCTGCCGGCTATAATTTTACTTGCTTTCTTCATTTTTCAAAACTGCCCAGAATTTCTACACTTTCGTTTCCTAGAGGAACCAAAATTTTTTTAAGACTTCGTGCAACACGACACGATCGATGTCACGTTCAAGTTAGATACATAAGTCAAATTTGCAAAAGTGTTAATTTGAGAAATTGCTAAATGAAAGATTTCTTATTTTGTCAATACCTGAATGAGTAAGTATAAGCCTAACTGTTATGGAACGCATCGCGAGTGATATATTTGAAAATAATCTCGATAATTTTTTTCGAGAAAATTGCTTAGAATAATAAGTTCTGTTAAAAAATTGCTTGGAATAAGTTTTGTTTTTTAATGCCCTACGAGTCCAACATCCAGCTCACGTGCCTGGATGAAATTTATTTACAAAATTGCTTGAAAAAAGGGTTTGTTTTCAGTACCTGAGGATCCAAAAACCCAGCTGACGTGCGCCGCTGGCTACGGCCCTCACGCTCATTTTGAGGCCAAGATGGCGCTCTTTGTTTGGCCGAGCAGGCGAAGTTCCCGAAAATTTTCCTCTTGTAATTTGTGGCGGGGTCTTTTGAAGCGGCAGATAGCGGTGGCCCCGGCAGACCCTCATTAAAAGATGGCTTTCAAGAGATTCTAAATCACTCGCAATTTCAATGGAACTTTGACTGAGGTCCTCAGGTGCTAATTGCCGCCAATGGAAGAGGTCGACCGAGAGGACAATCTCTGCTAAATGAAAGACTTGGATTCTTTCCTTCCTTCGAAGGTGATTGGGTGCTGCCGGGCTCCAGGGGGACTGAAGAGTGTGAAGCAGAGTTTTTGGATGCCAAAGAAGTGCTGGAGCAGTTATGGGTGACTTACCTTGATTAACTTGATGATTATTCGGACGAGGCACATGTGACGTTTTGCACGCCACCCGTCTTGTGCAGAGGTGATGCTGCAGTCAGTGACCAGCGGGGTGGCTAACAGCGAGTTACCCCTCCCCCCGGAGGCAGCCAAGAATGGTGTCAGGGTTGGGCTCTCAAAAGCGATGCTGACTCATGAAAATCCAGCAACAGAGAAGATTAATAATTGGTGGTTGAGAGGTGATATGGTGAACTATTTTGCTTTACCTTATCTGCTCCAAGGAGGTACAAAACTGTACAGCACATACTAGTAACGTATTAATATATAGAATTGAAGTCAACTTAATTGTGCATCATGTTCAATGAAGCCCTGATGAAACTAAGGTTGCGGTGATAATAGAAGCGAAATTCGGTATCCTGGCTATTGTTAAGGAGCGCTCCGGACGTCTTCAATGCTGTGATTACAAACTCGGCCGAAAATAAAACTTATCTTTATATTATACCACACCTTCCAAATTTCCTAACATTTTAATATTACCATGGTATACACGGTAGATACATTCAGAAACATACATTTAAATGCATACTCGATGCTAATCATTGTAGGAGTACGATGATAGTGTGACCATTAGGGTAAAATCGACGAGCGCAGCACATCCACTTCTCTATACAAACACCAATTCATCTGAACAGCGTTGGAAGCACACGAAAATAATGACGGCCTATAAATCTTACGGACAGAAACATAATTTTTGTTGTACAATCGATATCACACGAGCATCAGAAAGATTTCAACAGGGCAGTGAAAAACGCATCACAGCACTCGTGTTTACTCCACTTCCATTGAACTTAGAGACTCACTGAACAATAAATTATATGCTGATTGTATGCTGCTATTTTTGAATGAAATAGCGGCGAAGTTCGCGATGAGAATATGTGACATGCGGTAGATAAAAAAGTAATATTGTTGTGCATGGAGTCGATATACATTTACTTATTGCTGCTCTGTTGAGAATCATTATAGGCTGAAATTAAATTGAATCGCTCAAATTGTTAATTTGGTGGAGTGAAATTAATTGAAAATTAAAAATCATCGATTAAGGGAAAGATAGATTACCCAATTTGACGCTCACAGTATATATTATTACTCGGTCTACTGCAATTAGGTCGTGTCCGAATTGCTTGCTTGGATTGCGACAAACTAATTCTACCAACTTTAGCGTACCCAGAACTCCAGCACTGAGCGTTTAATGAGCCACATTTGATTGAAGTGGAGGCATTAATGGCGAAGCGATTGCGCGTGAGAAAATATAGAGAGTTCATCCAGCTTGACAGGAGCAGCCATCAGCGTTTGAAACTCGATCCAAGGTTGTGACGTAAAGGTAAACGTAACTGGAAACGCATCGTCCACTAGGAAACACACAAGCATTGGTTCGTGTGGCGTAAATAGGCCAACTAGCCCCAGAGGGGTAAGTATGACTGCAGTTGATCACGGGTCATTGAGAACTGTGGCCCTATCAACGGAAGGTTCAATGATCCACACCCTCTATCCGCCCCACTTCTGGGCAAAGTAAGTGCCTCCACGGCCGCTGTGCAAACTCAGTAAGTGCCATATAAGCACCCTAAGCTGCACAAAGAACGCTTACCCGACATGGTATCGATCCCATGACCTTCAGTGTAATAGTCGAGCACGCAAGTCTGCTGCTACCTTGGGCGAATCAATCATTCAACTACAAAATGCTTATAGGTAGAACTAACGGTATGAAATTATATTAATTTAGGCAGGAGAATGAAACACGATGTAGGACTCGCAGCATGCAATAACGTGTAGCACGTCCAGTCAACGCCACGTGACGTGCCACCGCGTGATGTGTGGTCGGTGCTCTTAGCAATATTATTATATTTCATATTTCCTTTATCTCCGTCAGTTGCGCAGCGCATCTCACTAATTGCAGCGTAATTACGGCGTGCGCTACTTCCGCCAAGGAGGTTATGCGTTCCCGGAGTTTGTTTGCTATTGTTATTCTGTCTGACTTTTAGCAACATAACTCGGAAAGTTATGGGCGGATATTTATGAAAGTTACAGAAACTATTTGGAATGTTGTGAGTAATGGATGATTAAATATTAGTGATTAGTCTGCCTCTCTACCATTTTGTCCCTTATTCATGCAGTATTGCGCTGGTTGGCGGGAGTTTACGCTATCGGAAGGCAGCTGTAGTTACTTTCGCCAAGGAATTAGTATTTCTGCCAGGATGAGTTTGTCTGTTTACATGTTTGTTTGCTAGCAACATAATTGAATATTTACTGACAGATCTTCATGAAATTTGCAGGACTTTTAGGGATGTCATGATAAACACATGATAAATTTTTGAGGTGATCCAGCAGTCCGTTTGTCGCTTTGTCTGTTGGTTATTTTGACTCGTTGCATTGCAGTGCTTGGCGGAGGCTTGCGCTGAGGCTCGAGCGCAGTTTTAGTTTGCAGTACTTGCTGCAATCTGTGAAGCGCATCTGTTTGGGTCAGCTGAGCAGTGGAGAAGTGGCAGAAATAACTAACTACGGTATTTGCCATCATTTTTAAATGCTGGGTGTGGCGACTGCTTAACCCTGTAAGGGCGAATTAAGACGTTGATATCTAGCATGACTGGGAATGTACGAAGCGCCGGTCATGCTGTGCGTTGGTTCCTATAGGGTCCCTATAGGTTCCTATAGGGACAGGGAAAGTTACTGTTCTAGATACCTATTACGAGTTACAGCAATGTGCTCTTAGCAGACAGTTGATTTTTTTTTTTTTTTTTGCAAAATCCTGTTTTTTCGGAGCTGTCTTCTGCCAAATCAGTTCTGTATGTGTATATACTATATGTATGTGTATAAGCTACCCGTTAGAAGAGATTATTGCTTAATTTGAGACATACGAGGATATGCGTCACTGTTGTATTTCGTGCTCCTTGAACGACAACTGGAATCATTCATCATTGTCTCCATTTAGGGAGGAATGTCATTTTTGAGAGGAAAAATTCTACAACGTACTTGTTCCCATACATTAGTAAAACATCTTCCTAAGCTAACACCGGAGGAATTCCTGAAGTCTTAGAGTTGAACAGTTCACCAGTTTATAGTTTAGCTGCGCCTATCTGCTGGTCACTCGATGAGGCGTAGGCACAATTCTCTGTATATGGCACTGTGTACAGTCTGCGCTTCTCTGAATTTCCTGTTCCAGACAGTACCAGTTTCAGGATATTTTCTCTTGTAGGGTTCTCTGTTTACAGAGCTCTACTTTCAACCTAAGAGCCGTACAAGTACGCACAGCATAGAGGGAACACAACACCCACATAACATTCCTATTGCTAAATATTGCAGTACATTTCGTTAAGGACTTTTTCAATTAGGGACGCGGAGACAAGCCGCGCTCCTTCTTAGAACAAATAAAACGGTAGCAAGTCAGAGGCCTGAAGAACAGGGCGGAGGCTTAGGCCTGTAAGCAGCTTGTGGGTCAGCCTGAGTGGTTGAGAGCTGCCCAGGGGCCGTCAGAGCTTCTCGGGGACACGGCAGGGACACACCGCCCCCCCCTCCCTACAGGACTAGGGCACAGAAACTATTTATCCTTCATGAGTTCATATGCAGTATTGATTGGAAAACTCAATTCACTGATAGCATTGATTACACATATTAGTGAAGCTAGAAAGTGAATATTGTGCATGGAGAGCAATAAACGATTAAGCATAACATTTAGATCCGCAGAAGCAATTTGAAATTGCTTACGGGCCCTAATAGAGTTTCGCAGCTTTATTTTGAACGGCTTGATAATAATTTGAGTACATAGCTCTGAATATATCTACATAATCATTGTTACTAGCAGCCTTCGTAGTGTTTTTATTGTGATTGTAAAATATTTCACACCAGTGAAAAAACTCTCATGAAAACGTAAAGCATTTCCAACCTGAACACACAAC
>LQNS02007215.1:1880479-1894434 GCA_001587735.2 Parhyale hawaiensis | reverse complement strand
TCGTGCTTCAAGTGTTCGCTAAAATTTGATAATTGCCTAAAATATTTCTATTCTTGGAGCTAAAGGTCAGGGAAGAAAACGTAAGGAATATGCAAAGTGGAGTTATGTATGAGATTTGACTTAAGCTCATCTTCACGTTACTCTAGCCTATTCATTTGTATACTGCCTCTGACACGGCTAAGTTGATACATAATGCCGTGATAAATATAGCAGCTTTATGCCGTGGCTACTTCATGCGATCGCACGCTCAACTTATGAGCGAACGTTCAGCTTGCACCTCATCACCATTCCCAGTAATGGATGGTAGCCATGAAAACGGAGGAAACTCCAGGAGGTTATCGAGCACCCACGTAACCAGCCCAACAAGAGTAAAAAGAAAGAGAAGATTAGAGATCACAGAATCATTCCGTTTACAGATGGTTTAAAGCCGCCAATGCCCGCACCAACAAGGGCAGAACAATCAAGTCCCGTGGTTTTGTGTACATATGGTTCTCAACATCGAAATATTTTCGTATTTCAGAAAACTTAGATATTGCGTTTAAATACAGAGCAAGGAACTGGAATCATCGCGGATTCCAGGAAGCAATTACATGGTCGTCAATGCATTCTAGAGCAAATACGAAAATAGTTGAAAAGTATCTCTATTTTCCTATGTATGGAAACACGGACTATTCTGTATATGCTGAGGTAATATTATTGTGTAGCGAGATATGAGGTGAGAAACAGAATACGTGCTGCATTCGCCCCCAAGTGTATCTCGATCAGTTTGGTGAGTCAAAGCTTAAGCCGTTTAGCACCACAGCCCCTGTAGTACGGTGCTTGCACTCATGTTTTAAATGATATCAAGTTGAAACAAGGACAGAGACATCTAAAGTGTGCTGTAAGAAAATTGTTTCTGATGACTATGTGAAATTTTGTTTCAAATAAGGACCAATGGCTATCAAGCTGAGGTAGGTGGGGAACTGGTGAAGATTGACAGAGCCAGTTCTGGCAGTTTTCTGTTTGTGATTCTCCATTCCGCGATCGCCGATCACTAAAATCAATCGCGGGATTATTGCATCATGACTGTGATTGGGGCAATTCATTAGCATTAACTTAAAATAATTTCACGATTGTGATTTTATTGGCATAAATTGCGCAATCTAAATCTCTGACTGAAAATTTTCTCACTTTGCTCGTTTTTCACTTGAGAAATTAGCTTCCATAAGCGGCCTAGCGGTAACAGTTTTACATAACCTTATATTTTCGACTGTGCATAGGCCAAATAGCAGTCACCACCTCTACGCCATATTGGTTGGCAGACTTCCGCTATCCGTAAGGTCACATATTGGTATCGGTGTGACGGACCACACTGTGGTAGTCAAGTCACAGTGGACAATGAAGTACAGATGACTTTTACATCAATGGCAATTATTTTAGCTTAAATTTAGTGCCAGTATAATGAATCAACAGTGTTCATAATATAATGAACACCGTCGTGTGTTTATTTGTTTATATATTTATTTATATATTATATGCTTGTATATTTGTATGTTTCGTGTTACGCTCTTAACGAAATTGATATGCGAAAAATAAGAAGGGTTGCAGATATCGCAACCAAGCTGCGTTTTCTTGGGGATCGATTACCAGGTTGCAGAACATGGCAAAAGTGAAATCCTTATCACTTTATCTGAATGCATTTCTTGCTTGAAACAGTTCTTGACATCGAAATAATCAAGCTATTTGCAGTTTCTCTTAGCGCGGTTATCGAATCTGCTTATATTACTTTTTTCATACATCGAAACATATGTTTGTTTTGCTTCATTGAAAAGTGATAGGTAGAAAATATGCCAGGATGCAGATGATGGCACACGTCGATCTGAATGCAGTTCTATTCTTTCCAATGTTGAAGAAGTCCACTCAAAGCAGACACATACAGCTACTCTAAGCACTCTCTTGCATCGTGATTCGTACTCTCTTCTGAGGTTTCCTTCATCCGAGCTTCAGCTGCCCTGAGTTTACGCTGATGCTCTTATTGACTGCATAACCATCGAAGCAATTGGTAAGATATTCTCCAACGGTAAGAAGGCGGGTAAAGATCACGAGGATTTCTTCCCAGCAAATAATTTTTACCAATTTGGGTTCTTCTTTCAACAGAATAACATTTCACTTCAGGAAAGAATCTTCCGATTTGTATGAGAGCATCGAGTATCTTGGCTATTTATTAGGAGACAAAATAGACCGTGGGCAAAAAAACTTGCTTTTCACGGTATCACCGACGGAAAGCTTGGCATTGCTGAGCCGTAGCATTAGTAGGAAAATTATGATCAATGAAGATGGATCATCACAAAATCTTCGCTCCCATTTTTGATAGCGCGGGCACACTAGTACAGAATAATTAATCAAGAGACAAGCAATAATGCGCCTAGTAGTTTCTATCAACTTTTCCTCTCTATTGTCCAATCAATATTTACCACTGCAAGGAGGTTATGTTTGTTTGTCTGTCTGTTATTCAGTCTGTCATCAATATAACTCAAAAAGTTATGGACGGATTTTGATGAAATTCACAGGGATTGTTAAGTATGTTAGGAGGAGCAGATGATTACCTTTTGGTGACGATCCGCCTCATTGTTGTCATTGCCATAACTGAACTCAAAAAGTTGCAAACGGATTTTCATGAAATTTACATGAGTTTTTTGGTTTATTACGAAGAGTAAATAACCAAATTTTGTGGTGATTTGTTTGTTCGTTCGTGTGTTTGTAGCTGTGTTAGATTTCATGTTTGTTAGTGCAATATTTCAAAAAAATTCTGAATTGATTTTTATGAAATTTACGGGAGTTATTGGTAATGTTGAAAGATAGAAATGATTAAAATTTGGTGCAGATCGGTTGGTTTGTTTGTATGTTTGACTAATATTTGTTCGCCACAAGGTTTGTAAATAGCATAACTCAAAAACTTATGAACGGATCATCAAGAAAATTGCAGGAACTGTAAATATTACCAAAAGGCACAAATGATTAGATTTTGAAGTTGATTTCAGACCTAGTTTGAATTTTTCATTACCGTTGCCTTGCTTGGCGGAGGTATGGGCTCTCACAGTGGTCTAGTTTGCTTCTGTTAATCGGATAAACTTGCTACACTGAAGATCAGTATCAGTATTATTATGAGACTCAACAGCTATTTAATAGAATTGGGGTTCATTCTTTAATGTTTTTGAGAGAATTTTACTATCGATTACCGATCGCGGACTGTTGGTTCAAACTTATATAACATTTCCGTGATGGCAGGACGTCAATTTTTCGATTGCAGTATAGTGACCATGGACTTCCTATTTAGGATCGCTCCCTCAGCACTGGCCAGCTCTGGTATTTAATTTTCGAAGTTCACTGACGTCTCTAGCAGTTATTTTTATCATCCGTGAACGAAGTGAGAGAGGTAATAATGTTTTCGTTGATGATTTAAGTATATATATATATATATGTAAATATATACTTGTATGTCTGTCTACTTAAAAAGTGGTCGAGAGAGTTGAACAATCTTCATAATTTTTTGTAGGGAGCTTGGTGGGTTGACCTAGATGTGACCCATGTCAAAAAACTGGGCCTAGCTGGCCTTAAGCAATGACAGTGTTGAATTTTCCTCCACCGGGTCGAATTTGCCTCCACCGCGGCAGATCTTCTCAC
The DNA here is from genome assembly GCA_001587735.2 of Parhyale hawaiensis. Taxonomy (NCBI): domain Eukaryota; kingdom Metazoa; phylum Arthropoda; class Malacostraca; order Amphipoda; family Hyalidae; genus Parhyale; species Parhyale hawaiensis. The sequence continues at coordinate 1,890,771 of LQNS02007215.1, read as the reverse complement.
GCCACTTACGGGGCCCTCCCATTTTTTCCTATGTAATTGTTAAGAGATGAGCACGGGGCCCTCAGCGCGGCTCTAGCCTTGTTGGACACAACATCCATATGCAAAACTAGGACTAGCTGGCCATCAAAAATTACTTCGTTGAATTTGCTCCCACCGCGAGTGATGGTCTTACCCCTTGAGGCGTTCTAGTTTGCTGTCATTCCACCCTTCTCTTATCAACGTTAAGCTATTGCGATTATAGCTAAAAAAATAGCTAAGATTTTGCCTAATTAGCACACTGAATGGGGTTGTTCGGTATTGTCTAAGAGGAACTACTGAAAGCTCTGCTCCCTATACAGGTGCAGTCAACTTGACCGCACTTCAACTAGAAGCCCAAATACACTGGCTCGTGCCGTAGGTATAGGCCAACAGGTCCCAGAAGAGTATACAGCTGCAGTCAACTATAGACTATATGACACCAGCGATGGAAGGATAGTTCTATGCTACAGATCTGCACTCCCCCAACCATCCCCATTTCTGGTAAAGTCAGTGCCCTCATAGCGGCACGCAGACCGGATTCCTTATTGATGAAGTCGAGAGCCGCAAAGAACCTGCCTGGTTGGCAGGAAGGTTTGAACTCACGGCCCTGAGCGTCACTATCAGAATCCTTAGCTACTGCAGCTGCAATGATTTACAATTTAGGCAGTAGAACACAGCGTTGGATACTCGAGTATTGCAGTGCTATAAGTCGGGATGAGGTCACCATTCCCACTGAGGGCGAGGGCATCACCGACACCGGTTGGCTGGGAGGTGAAGACCGCATCATGGATGTTGCAGCCGTCCGGCCACTGGAAATCGCCATCGCCGTTGAAGTCTTTCGCGATCAGCCAGGCGTACTGTCCCCCTAAGTAGTCTGCTCCTCCCGCTAGCGAAAAGTGGAAACATGAACGTTAGTGTTAGCTGGAAGGCATAAATAAACCAGAGCACCCTGGGAGCGCATTCCTCCGCAAAGTAAGGCAAAGATATTGAAAAATTTAAATTGGTTCTGTAACATATGATTTCTTTCGTATCAACACCAAAGTTTAATCGTTTGTTCCTTTTAACGGTAATAACAGTTTATGCAATATTGTTGAAGATCCGTTCATAACTTTATGAGCTAGGCTGCTAACAAAAATTAGACAAACACACATGCAGAGCTGCAGATTATCACCAAAATTTAATAATTTACGTGTATCAATGTTAATAACAATTCCTGTAAATTTCATAATGATCTGTTCATAACTTTTTCAGCTATTTAGCCAACAAACTTAAGATCAAATACAGAGACAAACAAACGAATCAACAGATCGTCACTTAAAGTTGTTCATTTACTTTTCGTAATATACCTAACAACTCATACAAATTTAATAAAGATTCGTCCATAACTTTTTGAGTTGTAGCATTCAGTAGAAAAGATACGGGTGAAGAAACAAATGGATGACCGGATCTTCACCGAAAGTTAATCATTTTACCTCCTAACCTACTTTGCAATCCCTCTAAATTTCGTAGAAATCTGTCCATAACTTTTTGAGTTATCTTGGTTGTTGTGTCTAGGTAGAGAGAACACGAGCGTCCGTGTTGTGAGATGACGGTTATTCGAGTCTGTAGCTCGTTTAGCAACTTTTATTCGTCCTAAGTGTATCATAGTCCGTCTGCTGATGATAGGGTTTCTTGTTGACTTTTGGGTCAAATGGTTCGGATCTAGTCATCGGAGAGGCGTTCTGCATTAGTCTTCATGAGTGATTTTAATTGTCACCATGCGGATTGGTTAGGCTCTAGAAGGACCCATTGCCATGGCCATGCAGCCTTCAATTTCGTGACTGCCTCTGGTTGTGAGCAGTCGGTTGAGGGACCCACCCATTTGACGGGAGGTCTTCTTGACCTCCTGTTGATTGATGTTCCTAATTTGGTTGCAGTATCAGTGTCGTCTCCCATTGCTTCCTCGGACCATGATGCCCTCTCTGCAACTCTACCACTTCGTCAGCGGGTTCCCAGAGTCAGTGTTAGAGGTGAGGTTTTTTTGAAATCCAGAGTGAATTACAACGCCGTTTCTGGCGCTAAACCTTGGGGTGTAGTGAGAGAGTCTCCTGATCCTGGTTCTACTTTAGATCGGTTTTTCTCTGACATGCTGCGTACTAATGTCCCGTCCCGCTTCATTACCGTCAGGACATGCGATGAACACTGGTTTGATGATGTCTGTAGAAGGGCGCACCAGTTGAAGCGGGAGGCATATGCCTGTTGGCGAGTTAGCCGATCTAAAGTTGACTTTCAGCCTTTCCCAGAACTGCAGCGTAGCTCTAGGGCTACTTATGAGGAAGCTGAGAGAGAGCATAATCTGAGGTCAAGGGAGTTGTTAGCTTCGTCTGGTAGCGTACATAAGTGGTGGTCCACATTGAAGAGCGATGTGCTTGGTGCGAGATTTTCTGTCCCCCTTTAATTGTGAACCCTGCTGCCAAGGCGAACCTTTTGTTACGCTACTTCTATGGGAAGCAGAGCCGGGACTGGGCACATTTCCTTAGCCTATGGCCCTGAGCCGAGTTTCTCCGGTTTTGCTTTCAGATCTTCCGACATGCATCACCATCTGCCTGATCTGGATCCTTATGATGCCTTATGATCGGGTATGTTTCATCTCTTTCTTCGAAGGGAGGCTGGTGTGGTAGCAGCCCCGCTGGCTTTTGTGTTCCATCGGATGTTACGGGCAGGCTCCTTTCCGGAATGCTGGCTTGTTACTCATGTGATGCCTGATCCGAAGGCTGTATCTCATGTCGGACCTCCGACTATAGGCTCATCTCATTTACACTTGTTTTGTCTGAAGTTTACGAAAAGTTGGTTGGATCGAGGTTGGGTTGCTTTCTTGAAAAGTAGGGTGTCCTTTTTTCGATGCAGTATGGTTTTCGCAAGAGTTAGGAACTTGTGATGCTCTGCTTTACATTTCTCATGTGTTGCAGTTGGCACTGCAGAGGTGTCACGAGGCTAGGTTATTCCAGCTTGACTTCAGTGCTGCTTTTGATCGCGTGAATCACCTTGGATCGCTTCATGATCTAAGATTGATGGGTGTTGGCGGTTCAATTTTCGAGGTTATTAGTGGGTTTCTGTCGGGTAGACGCAAATGTGTAGTTGTTGATGGGAATAGTAGAGAGTTTTTGGATGTGATATCTGGTGTCCTACAGGGTAGTGTTCTAGGCCCTTTATTGTGATCGTATATACAGCGGACTCGTTGGATGTGGTAAATACATAATTTACATGTTGGTTACACTGATGATGTTACTTTGCTGGCTGTTTTCCAGAATTCTAGTAATCGGTTGGAAGTTTCAGAAAATGCAGGTAAGACTAAATCTATGCTCGTATTTATTAGGTCACATACAGTGAGACCTGCTCTCTCCGGACTCATACTGGATGGTGTGTCACTTCCTGTGGTAACCTGGTAATCTTGGGTGTAAATTTTGATATAAAGTTGACGTTTGAAGTCCACATCCTTTCCGTTGCCTCACGAGCGTCATTGAAAATCGGTCTTATACGACGTTTTTTAAGGGTGTTTGGTTCAGTAAAGTTGATACGTAGCTGCTTTAGTTGTTGCGTCTTCCCCCTTTTGGAATACTGCTTCTTAGTCTGGAGTCTGTTGCCGATTCTTATCTGAGTTTGCTTGATAGAGTGGTGCATCGTCGCAGAGTTGGTGGATCCCTATGAAAACTTTTTGGTGGAACAAGGATGGCGGATGGTAGCCCAGCACACAGTCGAGACAAGACGTTTCGCATCCGAGAGGCTATCGCGCTGCTCGGTTGCCAAGAGCGTTTATTGGCTGGCAGCATCGACTTCGTTCGGGAAAAATTCACCCGAGCAGTGCGCGCTTTGCAGCGTTTGCCTGACCGTGTTCCGCGGATATTCCGGACCTTCCCGAACGTAGCAGAATATTGCTGTTTTGCGGAAGCGCAGAGAAGTGCTGGCTGCTCGGGTGAATCTCTTTCGGAGCAAAGTCGATGTTTCCGGCCTAAAAACACTCTTGGAGACCGAGAAGCGCGGTACCTAGCCTCTTTTCTTCTCGTCTGTGTCGACTGTGTGCCGGGCTACCATATGCCACCCTTTTTCCCCCGAAATTTTTTAATAGGGGTCAGCATTCTCCATAAAACATATAATTGCCCCAGTCATCCACTGGTGATTTTTCTTCAGGAGCCATTTGCACGAGTGCGGTATACTAGCTGTACTGGTGCTCTTCATGAGTTTCCCTGGAATCGGTGCTGCATCTTAAGAATAATAATCATACACATAGGGACATGGTGCGAGCACATTAGGCTCATCATTTTAAAAGAGTTACACAACGGTAGGGAAAGACCGTTACTAAGTTACACTGCTTTGCTACCCATTGTTTTACCCTTGTCTCGTAATGGCTTCACCTTCGATTCCTATCATCAAATGAGCTTCATCGTAAGAACGAGAAACAACGTTACTGAAATATGTACTAGCAGTACTAAAAACCGACATGAAACCTGGACCGGTGTATCACACGATGAGCTCGCACGACTCGAGGATTGAAGAGCAGAAAAATTTTCCTTTTCATAGCTACATTTTCGTTTTTCTGTTTCTTAAGCAATTGCTACCATGTGCCAGCGGTGCCAGAGCAGAGAAACATCATTGCTCAATAGGAAGCACATCTGCAGTGACTATCTGCTGCTCTTTTTATCGCTGTCATAGTCAGCTGTCTGATACAGGTGTAACTGCTGCACTTATACGATCCCAGAATTAGCTAGTGCACCAGCTGTACCTCGTACACATGCACCAGCTGTACCACGTACGCAAGTTGGCACAACAGTGAGCGGCGCATGCGTTTCGCTTTGCTCCTTGGAAAACTCTTCCTACTTTTTCTAATGCATTCATTTTATGACTTTTAAAACTGAGAAAAGTAGAAATATTTTAACAGAAATGCAAACTGAACGCAGATGCAGTAGAGCGATATTAGGTACCGAAGGTTCGAAGCGATAGCATTAAATGCAGATAACGTAGGAGACTCAAAGAAAATGCTATTAGCAGTGACTGCATTCAGAATTTTTATGTTCAAGAGAGAGAATACACAGTACTGAAACAATATAAATCGATAGCTGCAACTATATTGCTAGAATTCTGGAAAAAACAACAACAACGCTTAAGATGAATCGCACGTGCGCAATGGCGTAAATCGAAATGAGGTTACAAGATAAATAGGGCCTCTTTAGAGTTGCGCTTAAGTCCAAAGTTATACAACTTGAGATCTAGCTGTAGTCAATTCCTAAATCCTTCATTGTTGTCTGCTTGATTTAAAGAAAAAATTTTTTCCATAAAATATGATGATGCAAAAATTTAAACTCTCCAGCCCTGCGGCAATAGAACTTTAATCCTGATTAAAATCTAACAAATACAGTGAACAAGGAAATATTAGGACAAGGACGCCCGTTACGTACCAGCTGTCACAGCTGTGGCTGTAGTGAGAGCATCCACGTTCTTGATGACGAGGGGCACCGCGCCCTCGCTGGAGCACAGGGCTTCGAGGTTGCTGGTAGAGGCGACTTTGGTCATGCCTGTCGACACGAAGATGTTTGCAGGTCCTGGTTCTTCACCGCAGACCGAACCGCCGGAAACGTCTGGACTGGCAGCCACTGAAGAGGATATTTTATTTTTATTGCAAGCCAAGACCTGTGAGCGGTTTCTTACGTATGACGACAAAGGAAAAAATTCTCTAGAGTTGGGTCGATGGAAATACTGCAATTCTGCTAAAAATTACTGATGTTTGCATCGATTTTTGTAGGTTACTCTTGAAAAATTAAAGGCACAAGTACGAGAAATGTCCATGAACAAGATACTTAAATTATCATTTTGCACCACTCACACAATGAATAGATGAATAGTTTCAGGACCTAGAAGTATGGATAGCATATACTGGTTTGAAGTGTCAGTACGATAGCTGCGACTTATAAATTTAATGCTAGCAACAGTCTTTTTATATCGAAATAATTTATCTTGATTTTAGCAGCAGTTTAATCTCTGCGAGGTTAAGGTTTTGAGTGTAGAATTGAGAGAAAAAAATCAGCCTTTTCTTGTTCATCCAGCAGCACAACTCGCGCCACGAGGCATATGTCCGCTGCAAACTGCAGCTATGTATTGATTTCAGAGGGTCACCTCACGCATCATGTGTTGATTTCAGAGGGTCGCCTCACGCATCATGAGTTGATTTCAGAGGGTCGCCTCACGCATCATGAGTTGATTTCAGAGGGTCGCCTCACGCATCATGTGTTGATTTCAGAATGCCGCCTCACGCATCATGAGTTGATTTCAGAGTCGCAGTGTTGAAGTCAAAGCGTCAACACGAGAACGATCCAGGCTTTGATTTGTATAGCGGTACAGCGAAACTCCTGAAGTTAGAGAGCCACGCTGTCTCAGTCACGGTTTGAAAATGACCTGATTTCATGAAATTCGTAAACTATTTCTTTTGGTCAGCGTCTTCTCAAACAGCGAATTTGTGAAGTTTTATAATATTTTGTAAAATTTTTACTCCTACTGCAATTCATCAGGACATCGGCCATCGCTTCACTGCACGACAGACGGCTGTACCGAAGCCTCCTAAAGCACAGGCCTGGGCCCCGAAAATGGTATGCCGTGAGAATGTGTAGATAAAAATGTTGAAAATGTCCGGGCTTGGGTCATTGTCCGATATAAGGTGACTAGGCGAGTTGCAGACTTGCATGAAGCCTAAGTACGAACGATGTATTACATAAGCGTTATACCTGTTTTCTGCCCTAAGTTATTCAGCAGTACACGACAATGGCAATAGCTCTGCCTTTTGATGGCAGTTTAGCCGAGAACTTTTTGCACTCTGGAATCCTGAAGAAAAAGCTTAGACGAGAGTTGTTTTTTCCAAGTGCTTGGTGCAAAGCGTCGGAGTGTTTTGTAATGTTTTTTTTTTTTTCAGTGCAGCTGTTTGCCCATGAATGATTTACTACTGAGAAATTAGCTGCCAGGTAGGTCGGCTTATCAAGTGCCACAACTGTAGGTTGGGATCAGCTTTAAAACTCAGAATGAATTAATGCTCAGACAACTTTGCGACTTTCTGCCGTTTATAGAGACACACCAAGAGATATTTTGATGTTTTGTTCTACACGCAGGAACAAACACCCCCTGCTTGGAACCCGTCTTAACGGGGCGGGGGGTGAGATTTACTAACTCAAACTCACCGAACTTGAAGAGCGAGACGGCCCCAGCTCTGGCCTCCAGTACCACGTTGCTATGGTTACCGTTGGAGAGGCTGCAAGTAGTCGTGTTGTGGTCAAAGGTCATCGCGGTGCAGTTCGACCGAACGAAGCAGCTAGACTTGCATTGACCTGCGTGTTGAGAGAGAAAACTTTACCGATTTAGCTCTGGTGGGATTATGTTCAGTCCCTGACAAGTTGGACTTATCAAGATAGGCTGCATTGCTCGAACAAGCCTTTCTGTTAGTGAATCAAATGGGGTTCTCATTGGTGTGCCATGATTGATATCAGTTTATTATCTTCACCAAGGAGATTATGTTTTCGTCGTGTTTGTCTGTCCGTCATCTAGATAACTCAAAAAGTTCTGAACCGATTTGGACAAAATTTGCAGGGATTGTTAGGTACGTTAGCAGGAACAGATGATTAACTTGTGGTGAAGATCCGTCCATCCGTTTGTTTGTTTGTTTGTCTGCCTCTTTTTTCTCAATGCTATAACTTAAAAAGTTGTGGATGAATTTTTATGATATTAACATGAGCTGTTAAGTATATAACAAAGAGTTAATGACCAACTTTTGGTAATGATCCGTTTGTTCGTTCGTTTGTCATTGTTTTTAATTTGATGCATGTAAGCACAAGAACTCAAAAAATAGTGAATGGATCTTATGAAATATATAGGAGTTGTTAGCTTATAGCTGCCTATGGGCTTAATGCACGTTTTACTGTATTACCTCTATGCTACTGTTTTCTTCCTGAGTATTAATAAACTTAGCATTATTATTATTAAACGACATAAACGATTAAATTTTGGTGCAGATTTGTTCGTTCGTTTGTATGTTTGACTCATGTTTGTCATAACGCTTGCTAGCAGCATAACTCAGAAAATTAAGAACGGATCTTCAAAGTACTTACTGAAGTTGCTGACACTATTAAAGGTGACAAATGATTAGATTTTGGTGTTGATAGAAAAAATTATGGTCTCAGAACCAATTTTAATTTTTTGTAACCGTTGCCTTGCTTGACGGAGGTATGCGTTGTCAGAGTGGTCGAGTTTGTTCATATTTGTTTATTGGTTTATCTGCCCATTTTCTGTCACGCCTTAAGAAAACAGATGGGTAAAAATTAGGCCAGGTTGGAGACTGTGGTCATCTTGTCGAGCTTCATTGAAATCTGATAGATAAAAATAGACCAGGTTGCAGATGAGGCAGACGTATCAGGGAGCAGTTTTTTCTTCACCGACGATGAAGATACATACAGCTGCTCTTAGTGCTCTCATCTATTGTAACTTGTACTGTCTTCTGAATTTTCATTCGTTCAAATTTAAGTTGCTCTCAGTAACTGTTCACGCTAATCCTTTACTTGACTTCATAATCTACAATATAATAAAGACAGATGTGTATTTGTCTGTTTGTTTATCCATTTTCTATCGTGCTTTTAGATAACAGATAGGCGGAAATTAGCACAGGCTGGAGGCATTGGTAGTCCTCTCAAGATCCATTGAAAACTGATAGGTAGAAAATTGGAAGGGTTGCAGAAGATGGCAAACGTATCTTAATGAGGGACAATTGAAATTAGAAATGGAGATTTCATAGGCTTAGTCTAATTCGTGCGAGTATTACCTTCTCCATACATCGAATCTATGCTAAGTATCGGGCGACCTCAAGTCTATATGCACTTCTTGCATTGCCTAAATTGAAAACTCAGCACTGAAGATATCGGAAGCTTTCATTGGCCCTCTTATGCATCTGGATACGTAGTTTCTTCCCACAGATTATTTTCTTTCATTAGCTATTCTTTCAACTTTGATGCAATTGTGGACGAAACATCTTTCAACTAGAGCACTCTGAGAGCGCATACCTCCGCCAAGCGAGGCAACGGCAGCAAAAAAATTAAATTGACTCTTAAACCATAAATTTCTTTGTTTAAATCCCAAAATCTGATCATTTGCGCCTTTTAATAGTAATAAAAGCTAGTGCAATTTTCTTGAAGATCCGTTCATAACTTTTTGAGTTATGCTGCTAACAGACGTTATGACAAACATGAGTCAAACATACAAACGAACAAACCAATCTGCACCAAAATTTGATCATTCATGTATTTTAAAATTATTAACAACCCCTATAAATTTAATAAAGATCCATTCATTATTTTTTGAGTTATTGTGCCAACAAGCATAAACTTAAAAACAGTAACAAACGAACGAACGAACCAACGGATAATCACCAAAATCTGGTCATTCATTCTTTTTTGTATACCAAACAAATCATGTTAATTTCATAAAAATTCATCCAAAACTTTTTGAGTTATGGCATTGAGAACAAAAATGGAGCAGGCAAACAAACAAACAAACGGATGGACATATCTTCACCAAAAGTTAATCATCTGTTCCTCCTAACATACCTAACAATCCCTGTAAATTTCGTCTAAATCGGTTCATAACTGTTTGAGTTATATTGGTGACAGACAGACAGACAGACAGAGAGACAAACACGACGAAAACATAACCTCCTTGGCGGAGGTAATAACCAAAAAAATAATATCAGACAAATATGACATACTAGGGTATCTACGATACCTAATCGAATCAATTATTTACAGTTTTGCTGAACTGCCAGCAAATGTAATTAATTTTTTCCACATCAGAGAAGGAAAATAAGAGTGTCGATGCTCAGTAATACAGTAATTAGGAAACCGTGAACCTTCATTTAGATGATCTTTGAAGTTGGCAGTTGTATGAAGGGAAGCAGGATCAACACAAAATCTCCGCTGTCATTTTTATGACAGCGCGGGCCCTTTAGTCAAAGGAATAAATGAAATGGCAACATATTCTTCAGCGGTCAGCAGGCGGGTAAAGACCGCGAAGATTTTTTTTAGCAGCAAATAATTTTTTTTTTAATTTGGGTTCTTCCTTCAATAGAACAACTTTACGCTTAAGCAATAAACTCCTGATTTATTTATCACTAGTGTCCCGAGCCGTCATTGTAAATGACGGCATATTGGGTTATTAATGACTGGTGCACGTGTGCGATAAATGACGGCAGTAAGTTAGCCCTTCAGGAAAAC
>LQNS02007215.1:1851820-1874523 GCA_001587735.2 Parhyale hawaiensis | reverse complement strand
AAATTAGACGCAAACAGTGCCTAATATTATTATTTATTATATAATACACTGCATTGCAGCTCACTGTTTGGCCCCTGTCTGGTAACGGTATGCGCTGCCATCGACTCTACGCGCATCCGCTCTCGACTTTTACGAGAGATCTGGATCGGATGAAATCGTAATACACGAAATACGTTCTTAAAAGTCGAGATAGAGTCACAATTTTTTACAATGAAAATTGTATTGTAAGCACGGACTATGTTAAGTTAACCGGAAGAACTTTTTCTTTATTCTACAACAGAGTAGAGGAGATGCTGTATATGCAAAAACAACTGATGACATAATTGTTGAGCGCTCAAAAAGTTAGTGTTAGCCAATAAACAACACAAATTCAATTTATAACTAGAACGCCTCGTGGCGTAAGACCATCACCTGCGAAAAGTGCCAAGTCAGCAGTTTCAAATTCAATTCAGTCATTTTTACTAGCCAACTTAACATTTTTTCGTATTTTTCGCCTCTAGGACAACCCACTTGACTCCCTGTATTATATTATGAAAATGGCGCAACCCCTTCTTCCGCTTTCTTGGTGGACAGACAAACATGTATGCGGTATATAGGCCTACTAAAATCCTAAACGTAAACATTATCACCTCTCTCGCTTTGCTTGTGGGTGCTAATTAATAAATACTGAAAAATAGATAATAAAAGAAATAATAAATTCAGAACAAATATGTATTACCGACGTATAAGTACATACTAATATATACTGAATAAAAAACGTGATGCTAAGTAATACACTTCTTCATTGAAAATGTCTACAATGTTGGACCGAAGAACAAATTGTAATATTCGAGAGCAGGGAGCACATTTCGTAAAATTTGAGATATGTCCACTAAATTACGTGCCTTGAAGTGGAGAGTCGTAATTTTTCTTCAGCAAACATCATATGAAAACATGAAGTTTTAAAGGACTAAGTTACACAAATTAAGTTTTATTAGAGCATTCTGCTAATCACTCAATGTATTTACAGCGTTTGCCATTGCCAAAGGTCTCGAGAGATAACGCTGTTGCCTGTTTACTTTTTCAGGATGGTCTTTGTGTTTGAATTTCCAGCATGTATGTTTTCGGGGAGGAACACATTCTTGGTTAGAGTCGTACTGACTTGGACGCAGTCAGTTTGTATGTAATAATAGAACCAATTCTGAACATGCAGAGACGTGTAACAATAGGGGTACCACGAAGGTATATTTGAGCTTCATTATTGTTGTTTTTAGTCTACATTAATGGCATGTCTGTATTCTGCTCCCAACTTAGAAGCGTTCATTTTGTGGCCGATTCTAATTATGAGCGTCTGTGTGATACTTTTAATGGTTAACTAGAGCAAATAGATATATAGCAAATATATGGCTCAATTTACACCGATTATCATTAATTATCGACAAAACAAATTACATAATTATATGGTCATTACGCATAATACAACCTGTAATTGATAAACGCATCCATATACGCCAGCAGGAAATCAAACTGGTTCATAGTTTTAAATTTCTAGGGATCTATATTGATGACCAGTTGAATTTCAGCGATCATATTAGAAATGTTTTATCTAAAGTTAGCAGAGCAACATGTATTATCTATAACTTAGCACACTGTTTACCATTTCCCGCGTAACTAAGCTTGTATAACAGCTTTGTGTACCCGCACCTGACGTACGGTGCGGTGGCCTGGGGAGCCACTGGTCCTGGGAACAAGAAGGTCCAGGCAGCCCAGAACAGACCGAGTGCTGGGGCTCCTTACTGCTTCACTATCTTCTCTTTTGACCTTTGACAAGATTATTCACTATTTAACCGCTGTTATACTTGTTATGATCTAAGATAGGGCTGCCATTTTTATCTAAGAAAAAAAAAAAAAAATACACCACAAGCAAATTGACCTCCTCCATCAAACAAGATTCCACACTACCGAGAATATAATCATTCCAATCTTCACCAGAAGTAAATCGCAGCAATTTTTCATCTACAGATTAATTATATATTGGAACGTCTCACCAATAGGAATAAAAACAATCATGAATCCCAGTATTTTAAAACTACGTTACAGAATTATCTACAGTAAGGCTTCTTGCTATGATTTTATTCCAGATCCAGCTAAGGCAAAATTTTAATTATTTTCTACTGTTTCCTACAAATAAATTTCCCATTATAGCGCTTACAATGTTATCATACAGTGTTTTGTCTTGGTTGAAGGACAAGTAGGGCGGGGGATCGACAAGTGTTCTGCAGCTCCCGTCGCGTCTGTCCACGATCGGAAAGCCCTGATCTTGTTGGACACAGTACCATACGAGAACAATAAATGATTTTTCTTTCTTTCTTCTTGCCCTGTCTCCTGTGACTGGGGGGGAGGACATGGAACCGCCTAACTGCCCAGTGAGGTAGCGGGTCTCCCTCTGTCGCTCTCGATCCGAGCCAAGCGGCACTTTATTATCCTTCGCGTGGCTTATTCCAACTATCTGATATTGTCAGCAGTATTATTGTTTATCTAGCATGTAAGTTTTTAAAAGTTACCTAGCTAGCCATTTGCTACAAATAGGATTGACATTAATCTGGTAAAATAGCGAGCATTATCTAGTAAAGTTACCAATAATCTTTGCAATCTTCAATTTATTATACTAAATTCACACGAACTACTGAATTATAATGAAATTATCTGATAAAAAGCATACATCAACAAAAACAGCGAAGTTACTGGATTAAAAATATCATTTGCACCGTGATTCATTCAGCGCCTAAATATACCTATATGTGCGTAAAAACAACATGACCCACATAATCTCACATTGGTCTCAATATATCATTATCACACCATCTTATATACCGAGTGTGTAGCATAGCTACGGCTTTTTCTTCTACATGCGGCGCTTGCTCTATGCGGAAGTTACCGTGAAACTACACCTCTGTAGCGATCGTCCTACGTGACAACACTGAGCATTTGTGTAGCTAAATATAGAGATGAGACACAGCGTACATAGTATATGCGTGCACAAGTATGTATATTTGGACCAGTACGTACACGCGGTTACTTTCTCAGTCGTTCAGTTTTTTAGGGTGGCGTACACTGACACGGTGTATACTCTATTCTTACAGTATATCGCGACAACAGTGTCATAGCTCAAAAATTCACATTCTTCAGAGCAGGCGAAAACAGTTTTGATACTGCCGTATTTTCTAAACTATTACTTGAAGAATGAACTGTCTCAAGCGGCCGCTTTTACAGACTCGGTTATGGCGGTATTATTACTAATAGAACTTGACGCGGGCTTTGTGATGGCGGCAATAATTCAAAATACCCAATTTTTTCAGTTATGTCGCTATTGTCGCAGACAAGCAATATATGAAATATAAACTATGGCATCGACAGCTGGAGGGTGTCATAAAAAAGCACTCTCAGAAACATGTGGATTTCCCACCAAAATGAGGAATGTCTGCCACTACGAGGTACTAGTCTGCTATGTGAAAAATGGCAACAATGCTCTTTCTATTCTAATGAAATGCTAATATGTAAAACAGGGAAGTCCTTTATGCCATAATATGCCTAATTCCTCGGTCAAAATTCTACAGTTTCAATTCGGTACTAAGGAAACACCAGTGTGAGTATGTATGCCGGATAAGTTACTCGTCTTGTACAAGTTGTGACGGCGGTTATGCTGAGTTCTATACTATGTAGCTGTAACATAAAAAACGAAGCAGTTGCTAGCAGCGTGGGGCGTGCGTTGTGGCGTCACCTAAGTGCCATTCAGACCACTACTTCCCATGACCAACAAGCTAAGCTCTAGCGCACAACATGGGGTAGGCATGGGTTGTTAACATCGTAGATAGGGCGAGAGCGCCGTTACCATCGAGCATGAGTGCCGTAGGAGGGCCGGCGGGCTGGTCGCTGAAGACCGCGTCAATGACCCGGCAGCCGTCCGGCCACTGGAAGAAGGTGTCCATGTTCAGGTCGGTGGCTATCAGCCAAGCGTACCGGATGCTTTCGTAGTCGGTTCCGTGGGCTGGTGAGATGGGGAAACACAAACCTATGAATTAGTACTAGGGTTCTTTTTACTAGGGTTGACATTTACGTGTCGGCAACTGTCCGTTTTAGGACGGCTTCTTTGAATGTTCACCTTCAACTTTCCAACGTCATTGTAGTTTGATCTTTTCAGTAGGATAATTGCATTGCCCGAAACATTATTTACAGTACTGGAAAAAGATGAAAAACTTGCGTTAGTTCGTACAGTGGACAGCGCAGGGCCCACGTGGCTGGCTGTGTAACTGAATTTTCTTGGTCATTCCAAAATTCACTGTTAAGAACTGCGGGTTCGTACACATCGATATACCGAGTTCGTACACCAAATATCGGAAGAGGAGGTTTGCTTGACTCCTCAGAATCTTTGCATTACTTAGATATGTATTAAAAATTGAGACGATAAAAACGATATGAGACAGACTTTTAAAATGAACGCTAAGATGGCATTCATATATATATATATTGTGGAACGGTTTTACAAAGATTTCATTTTCATATAAAATATTACAATATAGATAATTTGAAGCTTTTGCGACCCGTTACCATTACATTCTTGCCATTATCACGGCAAGAGCTCAACTGTAAAGTACACAAGATAACAATAGTATGAGCATATTCATTATCTACCTGCCGTAACAGCTGTAGCTGTGCTCAGGGCATTCGAGTTCTTGATGACGAGGGGCACCCCGCCCTCATTGGCGCACAGGGTCTCGAGGTTGCTGGTGGAGCCGTTCTTGGTTTTGACTGTTGTCATGAAAATGTTCGCAGGTCCCGGTTCTTCCGAGCAGACTGACCTGCCTGCATGATGTATTTAGATTAGATACCTAGCGGTTTAGAGACCAACAGGCCTATTCATCAATTCACGCTTCCGCCTTCTACGCGCTATTACTTCTGAATACGATGCATAGAAACTTTTGAAGAACGTTTGTCAAAAATCAAGTATGAAATTATGCCGGTCAACATGATGCATCACTTTGATTTTTCACGATAGAAAACTCCTCTGAGTAGGCATGCAAGGGAAGGATTAATAGTGCATCAATGCTATGTAGCATCGCTTTAAATTCCTAATGATTCTTGTGTCGTTTTTTTTTTTGCAGGAAGGTCTCGTGTTTACAGTGAACTCAAATGAGGTTTACTGGTCTCTTGTAGCCAGGGGGCTACTGAATCGGTTTTATGTCACAATCTCCCGCATCTCCCAAGGAAGGATTACGGGCTTGGACGGTGCCCAGCTAATGCCGGGATTTTGGACTTGGCTCAGGCCTTTTGCTCACCGCATGCCCTTCCTGCCTTGAATGTTTACTGGACTCGAACGTTCAACATGCTGATGCAGCAGCGAGCGCTCTAACCATGGGGGCAACTACTACTGACAGGCGCTACTACTGATAGGAATAAGGCGCAGAGCATATCCAACCCCACAATGCACGGTTGTTCTCTCAGCCACGAGCACATGGGTCCAAAGAAGAAGAAAAAAGACGAAGATAGAAAAAAATACACCCGTATGGAGGTTTCCTTCTGAGCCCCCGCCACCCTGGAGCAGGTAGGTTGTCCAAAGGATTGGGTCACTGACCATCATTCGGAAGCCTTCCTCATATGGAAAAGAATTGAAAGTATGGAGAACCTGCCTAACTCTATAAACAAACCTCGTGAATATTAACTACGCTCAGCTGCTACATCTGCAGCAAAAGCTCTTGGGACAGTCCTTTGGGCAAGTGGGACTCGATCATATACAGTAGATACCGACTAGGAAAGGGCCAGCCAGGAAATGCCCTTGAGGGTCCCCAACACTGAAGACTTCCCTAAACTTTGAAGAAAAAGCCTACCCATAGACAAGAGACATTATAGTCTAGGTAAGTCTAGATAAATTGTTACTCCGAGATGGGCTTTAGCAGACGATAAATTACAGCGGTGGCGGCAACTTTAAACCCGCAAAAACACACAACGTCACGCGATAACATTGTGACATGCCCTGAGTCATCAGCTCGGAAAACATATATCTTTTCAGCTCACCGAACTGTCGCCAACACGACACCGCATTCACTTTTCAACAACATGCTGCGAAATGGATTAGGTGAGTCCCTTCGCTTCTAGTAATTCATGATATTGTGTTTAGTGTGCGCAGTCACCTGGTTTGAAATTAGATGAAATTGCTGTTTTTTTAGCTCTATCTTACTCAGGTTGTGCTTCTCCCAGCAAGAAACTATTTTTCTATTGTATTAGTAAAGAACAAAAAACATTATTAGCGAAATAGCCAATCTTGGATAAGATGGAACTAACAGTATAGGTAAAGTCGTCGTGACCGTGTACTGCAACTAAGCAGTCACATGCACTGCTTCGGGCTGCAGATATATTCCCTGTGGGGCCCAGAGGAGCGTACGGTTGCAGTCTACCACAAATTGGTTTAGCTATGGCGTCATGGACAGAAGGCTCATATGACAACTGCTTCCACGGACAGTAAGGTCAGCCCCCCCCCCTTCCCAGTAGACAATGAGCGATGAAACTGCCTACCCCCACATTGCTTGGGACAGCTCGTTTAAGTTTCGTTACCGCAAGTGAGTAGCACCTCTGCCCACTGTGTCACTGGGGACATGTGGGAATTACCCAATCGCCGAACTAACTCTATTTAGGAACAAACAGTTATGTTTGATAGGTGAAAATAATAATCCCAGCAAATAATAATTGTTTGTTCGGAAATAGAGTAAGTTTGGCAATTGGGTTATTCCCATAAGTTTTCCTTAGGTGACTAATGCAGCGTTTTTGCGTACCATAGATTCGATAGCTGGTTTTATAATCCGTATCAAGGCACTCCGGATAAGAAGACTCTCTTATAGTTCAATAGCAGTGATGAGATGGGGCTGCAGCAGCTGTAGTTAAAAAGAGTCGCGTATTGATTTACGAGTACAGGCTGAGAGCATCACATGCGGGCTTAGCTCTGTCGTTGGAACATAAATAGTTGAAAATAAACCCAAGAGCTGCATCCTAAATGATCCAAGAACTGTAAAAGTAGTGGAAAGCGTGCGAGGGCTGGAGAAGGGATGATGAGGAGATGGGGATGGGAGTTGAAGAGGGGAAGGTAAAATGAGATGTTGAGGAGATGGGAGAGCGTGACGAAGGCTGCTGAGAGGACGGGAACAAGGGATGGTGAAGAGATGGGGACGCGGACTGGAGATGGGACGGAAACGAAAGCTGAGTTGACGAGGAGACATTCTCGAGTTTGCAAGAAAAACCAACCAATGAGTCTTAGGCAACAGCGCAACTCTTTCCAGCGATTCTTTCTACAAGTTACAATCGATAAAAACAAAATTATATAAGTAAATAAGTAAAGAGATGCAAATGAACATATGTGATGGAATTGACCGGGTTATCACAATTTACAAATTGGCCCAACAGTATACAGTGGACAGATTTTTGCGTGTGGCAGTATCAGACATGAATGCCCGTAACAGAAGCTTGGCTGCTCCTGAAACCGTCTTTCGACTTTTGCTCCCGCGGCGGCTGACGATTCCGTTTGGGGTGTAAGCCTCACCCATCTCTGCCAGCCGCCTCGTTACTGAGACCCATCAAATGAACTGACACAGTACGTTTCTTTTCCTCCTATTGTTAGCAGTTGATCTATCCCTGCTTTTGGCTGTGAGAGCTACTACTAGACATGTTCTATGCATCCTTCGTTGACAAGCTATATCAAAATAGATAACTAGAGCATACTGAGAGCGCATATCTCCGCCAAGCGAGGCAACGGTAGCAAAAAATTCAAATTGACTCTGAAACCATAATTTTCGTTGTATAAACTCCAAAATTTAATAATTTGTGTCTTTTGATAGTAATAACAGCTGGTGCAATTTTCTTGAAGATCCGTTCATAACTTTTTGAGCTATGCTGCTAACAAACGTTATGACTAACATGAGTCAAACATACAAACGAACAAACCGATCTGCACCAAATTTGATCATTTGTGTCTTCTAACATTACTAACAACCCCTATAAATTTCATAAAGATCCATTCATTATTTTTTGAGTTATTGTGCTAACAAGCATAAAATTAAAAACTGTGACAAACGAAAGAACAAACAAACGGATCATTACTAAAATTTGGTTAATTACTCTTTGTTATATATTCAAGAACTCATGTTAATTTAATAAAATTCCATCTAAGACTTTTTGAGTTATGGCATTGAGAAAAATGAGGCAGATAAACAAACAAACAAACGGATGAACATATCTTCACCAAAAGTTAATCATCGGTTTCTACTAACATACCTAACAATCCCTGTAAATTTCGTTCAAATCGGTTCAGAACTTTTTGAGTTATCTTGGTGACAGACAGATAAACATGACGAAAACATAACCTCCTTGGCGGAGGTAACAAACCTCAGTAAGTCAGTACAAAGCAGGCATCGTGTGGAAAATGGCATGCGGCAGGGGCTGGCAGCTACATGACTGCTGCTCACTTTGGGTCAAGCGTACAAGATCTCACTGATGCACACTACAAGCAAATAGAAAAATATTTACTGCATGAGTTTTCTACTCGTTTTCGCGCAGTGTATTGTAAAAGGGACAGCTCTACGGTTTGATAGGAACTTCTTTGGCACTCGATTACACGTAATTTGCAAGGTAGCGTGGAATTTAACCAACTCGATCAGAAGTACGTACGGAACTTGAAGAGCGAGATGGCCCCAACGCTTGCCTCGAGCTGCACCTTGCCACGGGTACCGTTGGACAGGCTGCAAGTCGCCGCGTTCTGGTCGAAGGTCAGCGCCGTGCAGTTCAGCTGAACGAAGCAGCGTGACCTGCAGTGACCTGTGTTTCGGGAAGGACGAAAACTCAATAAACTCCGAGCTGTCAGGCGCAGGCCAACTGCATGACAACTGTAACGGCGAAAGACTGGGGACAGTTTTCGTACACGCCGATCGATTTTCGGTCGGTTCACACGGCGTCTGGAGATCGCTTTCATAAGATCAGCATTCGAGAAGAAGGTGAATAGAATCACTTGTCAGGTAAAAGGCGAATTAAAAAGCGTGCTTGATTCGTACGTTGTGATTGGGAAATCCAGTCCACTGAACTTTAACTTGTTCGGAACTCCAATCGTGGGTTTTCAGTTCCCGAATTTGAATCAAGTCAATTGCGCTTGAAACGGCCGTAAACTTACGCACGGTTGAACAACTCGATTTCCTTGTAAGAATCAGAGACCCCAAAATGCTCATACTTCAATTATAATTGCATAATTCCCTAAAGGCACATTTTTCGCGTACTCAAGGGAGGTAATTAGTGCAATCATAGTAATAATAATTTTCACGATAGCTAAATTAGGTTATTGGCAATTGAATAATTGTTTTTCCGCTGATTTTATCTTATTGAATAGCAAGATAGATTCCTTTCTTATCGCCCAAGTTTTGCATATAAAACATAAGAAAGAACACACTGGTTGTACGATGCTGTTTGAAAAGTTCTTGTTTAATGACAAAACTCAGATTTTGGACATTGCATGGGTATAGACTGAGTAGGTTAGCAGTTGAGAATTGTACGTTTCCAAAAATTTTCGCGCAATTCTGTAATTCATAAATTTAAAATTAAACACGTTATCAATTCTACTTACTATACACAATACGTAAGTGTCTGCTTTCCTACGCTTACTTCTGAGATAAATACCTTCTACTGATTTTGTAACTGGATTTCACTTCATTCATTCGCTGCATAAAATAATAGGTAAAATCCAATCGAAAAATTTTTAGGCATTTATTTGATACTATCTGATACCTTCTACTGTTTTCGCATAGGCAGCCAATAAACGCTTAGAACCCAGCAGAGAGCTTGGTTTTTTAATTCTGTGGGACCTCAGGCCGAGATCACACGCCGTTCAGATCAACGCGTTCACTCAACTACTCGCCGGAACGTTTTGTAGCGTCGTTGTCAATGCAACTTTATGTTCGCGACGGAAATTTATTTTTTAAAATGTTAACCGTCGAATTTCCTCTGCATGTGTCACGAGGCAAGGGACGAATTTTGTTTTAAATTTGGCTTTGAGCTAAAGTTCAGAATTTCGAGCACTTTTCTGCTATGTCTAGGGTACAGTAACTATGTCTAGGGTACAGTAACTATGTCTAGGGTACAGTGACTATGTCTAGGGTACAGTAACTATGTCTAGGGTACAGTAACTATGTCTAGGGTACAGTGTCTATGTCTAGGGTACAGTGACTATGTCTAGAGTACGGTGACAATGTCTAGGGTACGTTAACTATGTCTAGGGTACAGTGATTATGTCTAGGGTACTGTAACTTATCCGAAGAAGTGGACGAGTGAACGCATTGACATGAATGACGTGTGAACTCGCCCTTAGCTAAATTCATAACGGGTGTGCTTTCATATTTCTCTTAAAAAAAATCTCTAGTTCTGTAAATGAATGTCTAGGTATCTTATATGAAGATTTTGGTTATGTGTATTTCTTTAAATCTGTGATAGCTGCTGATTAGACATCCGGCCTGCTTATCCAGTGGAATATCCGAAGCGATTATCCAATGTTTATGAATAGACAGTGAGCTGCTCCCGAGGATATCTTATGATCGTCCTAAAATTTACAGTTACGAATTGCAGGTAAATTATTCACTCCATTATATTATCTTTACTAAAAAAAAGGGAATAGTGTCATTTCACAGTAATATCTACAAGTGCTGTGGAGCTATATCACTATACCTCCATACTCACACACTGTGGTGTCCGCAATGGTGAGTGCGATGGGGCGGAGGAGGGCGGTGTCGGGGGCAGCGGACAGGTACTGAGCCCTGGACGTCATTACCCCCAGCTGGAGCAGGTCCAGCAACATTGCCAGACGCATGCTAATTATTGCTGCAGTTCCCAATTGCAAAAGTTTGTAACTACTTACTTGCTTCACTTGATGACCAGTTCATAGTAAACGGGGTCAGGGTTAAGAAATGGGTTAAAATAATGCTTTCTTCATGTATTTCTTACGCGGAAATTGTGCATTAGTAATCTCATTATTTTACGTGCTGCAGCGAACGTTTGATACTCTAATTGACAGTTGGTACTTACTTACGAAATTTTCTTATGATGTGCTGCTAAACGAGCTTAGAATGTACGAGCTTCAGAACAACTGGCTTGTGCTGGGACAGTGCAGCTTAATACAGCTTTTTTCTGCTTAATGTGGTATGTAAAAACAAAAAAAAAAAAATGTCAATGCTTGGGGGATATTCGAACCAAGTACCGTACCCCGAAATGGGAGTGAGTACTTAGCTTTAAGCCAAGTAGATGACAAAAAAAAAAACATAAGATGTCCAATTTAAGTAAATATCGGAGCTGAATGAGCAGTTGAGAGAATTAGATACTGGAAGTCAGTAATGTAGTTCTTAAAACCAACTGTAGAGATATTACAGCTCGGTAGATGCCCCAAAAGTTAGATGTCCGTCCAACTATAGGGTTCTGTCTATGAGGCCAGCGACAGCGGCACACCATCTCATTTACTTACATCACATTTTGCTCAAAGACTCATAGTGAAGCTTGATAGCCCCTCACTTGAAGAAAAAGATTCTGGTTTCACAAAATAATAAAGACTGCGGCGTATGTTAGGGGGCGTAGTAGTAACTCGAAACGGAACTGCAACGCTGAAATGAAACTCATTCGAATTTTCACTGTAATTTAGACTTACGAAGTCTGGAACACTTAATGAAGAAGCATCGTTGTCGTTTCCAATAGGATATTGAAATTCAAGAGTATTAAAAGGGTGACAGAAACCATTAGGGACATTTTACGGGCCTTATAATTTTATTATTTAATAAAGCGCTCGTTCGGTTGGTCAGCACATAGAATACTTGGAGGCTTAACTAGTCCGGAACTGTAAGTAGATGCGTTGGCTTCGATCCATCGAACCAAGTTTTGAATTTTGGCTCTTAATCGTTTGCGTTCAGACTTCCAAAACTTAGTCTTGCTTTGTAAAGTCTCGTTTTTAGCGGGTTCAACGCAATCAGGTTGTTTCTAACACTTGCGAAATAATTGAAAGTGGCAATGCCAGAAGTCTAATTAAACGTCCCGATAAGTTAAGCCTTGAAATCCTAATTTTGTCTGCCCTGGCAAAAGTCAAGATTCAAAGAACCGAGATTTTGCTCGCTTTAAGGCGATTTTGATAAAGCTGGATGCACACGAGAGCTGAAACACAGGAACGTTTCACTCTCACGGAACAAAAGTTTCTGAGACCGTGACTACAACACAGCGTGTTAGAATAACGTGGTAATGTGAGTGTTGTTTCGAATGAAGACTCACTTGAAATTAAAAGACATGTTCGAAACTGTACACTTTACGCTGTAAAAATGTGCTGTAGTGGCTTAGATTTCAAGCCATATTTTGAATGGCATATATCCGGGTAAACTGAAGCTGTGCCCAGATCAATGCAAATCAGACGAGTAGGGAGAAACTTTCCTGTGTTTGGACTCTCGTGTGCAGCGGGCCTTAGAGACAAACTGCATGACGGGCGCACATCACCGCCATCACAGTCACAACTGAACAGAAGTTCAGAGAGCGACTGCTATAATTTAACAAAAATATTCCACAGCGCTGCGAATTTTTACGAGGCAAATGTTCTGGCTGAAGAAATTGCATACGCTGCCCCCTGTCAGAGAAATGTTAAAATAAAGCTTAATTTTCTTGTCAAGTTTGACTGACAATTTGACGGATCGAGGAATGTTTAGTTGATGTTACGTTGTGAAAGGCTGTGCAGTGGCTAGAAATCAGCAGTGAATAAACTATGAACGTTGCCAATTTTGCAATTTGTGTAAAAGTTGGAGGTATGTACGACATTATATATGTATGTCACATCAATAATAGTCAGATCTGGAGCTTGGATTTTCGACCTGTGGGTTTAGGGCCCTTGGGGAAGGGAGGTGGGGTTAATCGCAAAGCCTCGTTAGGGAGGAGATGGGGAGAGGTGGAGGTAGCTTTGCACAGCGGAGCTTAAATTTTGAACAAATAGTTTGTTAAATTTTTCTTGCTATTAGAAACGAGTTCTACTTAGTTAGATAGGTCGAAAATTTGGTGAAATAAAAAAAATTAAAGTGAAAATATCCAGAAATAGTATGCATAAAAAAATGAAAAAGGAAAAAAAATAAGCTACTATGTACTACGTGATGGAGGACTGCGTGGGATACAAGTTCTTGAGTAGAACGTCCCTATGGGGTGGATTGAAACGCGTTGGGAACCAGGGATCTAGACAATGTTTTTTTTAAATGCAATACGTGTCAGGTTGGGTAAATGAGAAATTCCATTTTTTGGACAAATACCTATAATTACCAACACAGGAACATGCATCGTACATGCACGAAAATGAAGCTGGTCCTCTCTGGATCACTTCTCCACTTCTACACAAATTCACTGTTTCACTCAATAGCAGTGCTCCACCTTTTCATAAACGTATATATCCATTCCCGTTTATTTTGGCTGACGTGTTTTGAGCCATATTTTCACTACAGTTTAACTTCCTCTTCAGCGGAATAAAAAAGTTTGCCTCTGAAGCCCTCTTTCTTGCGCAGGCAAGATAATGGTCTGGAGGCGCTAAGGCTGGAAGGTATGGAGGATGCGGTGAAATTGTTCACCCAACTAAGGTGACTGTCTCCCTTGTCCTAATGTTTGTACTCGGTCGAGCATTGTAATGCAGAAGGAAGACATTATTGAGCGCCAAGTTGCTTCTTACTTGTTTGGTTCTGAGGTCTACGTGGCTTAGGACAAGCATCCGACGAGTGAGTACCTACTTGTCTAACAACGTCCTTTTGTACGACAATGCTCGACCATACATAAAGTCAAAGATAAAGGTCCAGATAAACTTCTGGAAAAGTGCATGTCAAGAAATGTGTAACGTATGAAACATCATGTAGGTACAGTTGACGCCAGCGTGTAGGATTAAGTTTGCCAGCTAGATACATACAATGACAACGTACCTAGCACTATCTGTTCCAAATTGTGGTACTTCGCCACAAAGGCTGCTAGCACACTGGTACAACGAACCTTTGTGGCTAATCGTTCTAGTCTGGTAAAAACGCGGTTAATTGTGAGTTAATATTCTGATATTCCAATATTAAAATTTTCCCAAAACATCCTTTCAGAGCCCTGCGAAAGTGCACTTGGGGCAGTGTAAATGGTTTATTTGCCCAAGCGAAATATCACTTATCTATACGAAGATTATAAATTATGGGACTGACGTACGCAGGATCTGCTGGGAATTATCCAATTCTCGCACAACTTGTTGCTGTTGTTTACCAAAAGACCCCGTGTTTAAATAATTTTGATGATTGATGAAGAGTCTTGATAAATCATTTAATGACTTGAAGATACTGATTCCTCGCACGTACATGACTTTGCAAATCAGCTTCACGAGCGACAAAACGACCTGGCCAGCACACGTGACACCCGACCAATCCTCCTGCTGAAATATATCTGCCCTCGTAAAATTGACTTAATTGCAATGGAGGCGCAAGGATTTTTTTTCTGTAGTTTGAATAATGAATTATGGATTTGTAAACACTAGATTTACATTGTATCCTCATAGTTTATCCCCAATTCTCTCGCTTTAGAAAGTGAACCATTGTGCGTGAAAAGAGAGTTTGAAAAGTAATACTACAGTGAATCATCTAAGATCTAGACAGAACAATTGTTTTTATTTCGGGAAGAACAGGTAGATAACTATATATGTAGATACGCTAGGTTGATAAACAGAAAGGCAGAGACACATATCGGGCCTTTCTGTTACAATTTTCTCACTTTTCGGGGACACTATGGCCTTTCGGACACGTACATTTCAATATGGACTCACAGTAATTTATTTTATTGGTTACTTGGGGACATCATATGGCCTTACTACTACTCTGAAAAAATTCTACGGGAATTGAAACGCACATTTAGTTTACTCAAATCTCCTAAAATAATTTTACGGGTCAAAAAAAAAAAAAAAAATGTTTCTCGACAGATAAACTACGCGGGCCTTCCTTAGTTCACCACCGACCACCGCCCTAGTACAGCACGCATTCAAAGATAGCCCGTTTTACCCAGTTACAAAGAATGAGCTTTCGAGGTTTGGCCGAGAATCGTGAAGGTTAGGTAGGCAAGGTCCATTTCTGCTAATAATCTTCAACGTTTTCCAAAGCAAGCAAGGCCTTTTTTCCCTAACTTTCAAGGTTCTCGGAGGGTCAATGATTCTCGACCTAATGGTGAGAGCTCATTGTGTGGCTAGCATGTTCCCTAAAGGAAAATGATACCTAAAAAATTATCTGGCCAGAGAGAGATATGAGAGTTAGAGAGATGGACTTTATTAGGTACACATTGAGATGTGGTACAAATGCAAGGGGCACAATTTTTAAAATTTATTACTTGCGTTAGAATAGAAGCAAACAGTGGCTAATATCATAAATACGTAGTACACTTCTGATACGCGAATTTTCGGTGCAGTCTCGAAAGCTGAACAGGGTCCTGAGCTTCAGGAGGATCTGCATAAGATATACGGTTGAGCTCAGGAGAACAATATGCTTTTTAATGACCAACAAATTCAGGTTGCTTCGCAACTGGCAGCATCCTCACTCGAGGTTTTCTTATGTTACGGCGCGAGGCGATGCTATTCAGCAGCAGCGATCTCTTAGAGGCCTGGGAGTTATCGTTCAAGATATCGGAAGATTTGATGAACACATCGAAGGTGTTGTAGCCAGGTGCCGTCGTCGTTGAGGACATTCATGACCAGAGAAGACGAACCTATGCTCACTCTATATAAATCACTAATAGTCCCCTTGCCAGAAGATTGCTGCGCGGTATGAAACCCACCGGCAGTGGGAGAGACCCAGAAGCTGGAAGCAGTTCAGCGGGCGTTCACGGCAATAATATCCGGACTGAAACAAGCGGATTACTGGGAAAGACTCAGAAGACTTTCACTCTTCTTCCTTCAGCGGCGTAGAGAGAGCTACCTAATCATTTATAAATGGAAAATAATAATGAACTTGGTCCCTAACTTTACGGACCAAGAGCTTAAAGTTACTACAAAGCGGCACGTACGCTTTTGAAAGCTCTGTGTAATCCCCTCATATACCAACAGGGCACTGGCTAGAGTGCGAACGATGGACGAGCGATCTCTCCATGTGATGGGGCCGCGTTTGTTCAATTCTCTGCCGCGAAGTCTCCGAGAATTCGATGGTATCCTGCTGACCTTCAAGAGGAACTTGGATAAATTCCTAGTATCAGTGCGAGATGAGCATCCGGTGCCTCATTATCAACGGCAATTACCTGTTGGAGCAGATGGCGCACCTGAGAGCACGACACAACTAACCTCCCTGCACCACCTGCGGTGAGGAGGCACACCAGCGTGGCCGGAGTGTCCAGACTCGAACAGGATTCAAGGATATGAGCTAGGACCATTATGTCAATTTCATTTAGATGTCTGAGGAGAAACTTTACTAACCTGCTGCAGTTGTGAAGTTATTCCATTTTCTGCATTTAACCCCCGTGAACGAAGTGAGAGAGGTGATAATATTTTCTTTGAAGATTTAAGGATAGTTGTAAATATATATATTTGTCAGTCAACCCAAAAAGTGGTCGAAAGAGTTGATCAGTGTTCATAATTTTTTGTAGAGTTTGGTGGGCTGACCTAGATATGGCCCATGCCCAAAAACTAGGCTTAGCTGGCCATAAAAAATGACGGCGTTGAATTTTCCCCCACCGGGACGAATTTGCCTCCACCGCGGCAGATCGTCTGGAGCACGGGACGTTCTATTTTTTCACCGTTTATTCTTTAGGAGGTAATGTAGTAGGGGCGTAGCGACGTAACCTTGCTGGACAGAGCATCCATATGAAATACTATGATTAGCTGGCGGTCGAAAACGACTTTCGTTGAATTTGTGCCCAACCGCGGGTGATGGTCTTACGCCACGAGGCATTCTAGTTTTCCTTTAATTATGACAGTGCCGATTCGTAAGTTTGTATTACGGCAACAGATCACAAGGGACGAGGTCCGGGCTTCTGTTCCTCTTTGAAAATGGGCCTCTTGATCTCTCTGTTGCCGATATTCTATTCACAAGGGAAAAAAATTTCACAACGGAGGTTAAGCTCTTTACTGAAATCACCACAACAAACGCTTGGGTTAGCATAATTTCTAAAATCTAAGAATAAATGTTCCAGCTGAAGCACCAGCTGTTATACAGTGACAAGCATACTTATATTTTGGGCTTTTTCTATAGCGTTGACCCTATTGTGAACCTAACCCCAAGCATACATATGACTAGGGAAAAAGTGAAGGTCTATCTTGAATATGCTTTTTCTCTCAAGACGATTTCGCACAATAGTTATTCGTTCTCCGTACGTAGTACAAAGTGCTCGAAAGTTTTTACATCCAGCCCGTGCAAAGACAGCTCTGTGTCTACCAAGAGATATGTTATAATGTTAGCTGCATTGCCAGGCGACTGCAAGCAAGACTCATTTGTGAAGTTTTGGGTATTTCTTATATTTTGAATTAAATAGCATTCACAAAACGTTCGAATTTGCGACAGACGTTGACGACGTCAGGAAAGGATAGTGCGAACTTACCCGTATTAACCAACTGACTACGAGAATGCTACTCGATCACAGAAAACTATAGCAGGAAATACAGAATTTTGTCTTAGTCATAATTCATCAATTATTTTGCAAATGTAATTAATTAAGAAGTTTTTAAACAAATAAGAAATGATATCACCAACGATAGCCTTAAAAAATATTATACAGGCTTCTGAATTCTCTTTCTGTATCAAAGAAAGAAAGATACTACCCGTTGCTTTGAATGCTACAACATTGATTTATAAAGTAAAACGGAAATTTAAATATATCACCATATTGGAACATCCAGTATAATAGTAATATGATTCTAACATTCAGCCGAAGAATGAAAGTTTGGACAAGAAGTCACAAATACGAGCATGTCACACGATCTAAAATTCATGATCGCATTTAACATTGGACTAATTCATCACAGGAACTGTCTCTTATTTCGTGTATTGACGCATGGCTGGCGTTGCTGGAACGTACCCTGATATTACTGCTCATTTACTCCTAAGTTTACAAAGAGCTGTGAGCTCGAGTCGACCCACAGCACAGGGTCAAACATCATGGAGCACAAAATCTAATAATGCGCATTTCCTCTTTTCAGAGCTGAAACCTAATGGATATTGCTCGCAAATGTGTCATTATAATTCAAAAATGGCTAGGCGAATAGAAAGTAAGACCCACTTAACTATTTATGAATTTTAGCCTAAAGCCATGCCTTTGTTCGCTCTTTCACAAATATCATGCCGTACTAAATGCAGTAATGGGCATCTCCCACTACTGAAATTCAGCTACAGATCAAATAGCTGGGCTAAAAAAATCA
This sequence comes from Parhyale hawaiensis, assembly GCA_001587735.2. Taxonomy (NCBI): domain Eukaryota; kingdom Metazoa; phylum Arthropoda; class Malacostraca; order Amphipoda; family Hyalidae; genus Parhyale; species Parhyale hawaiensis. Next base: position 1,856,108 of record LQNS02007215.1, on the reverse strand, counting down.
CTCATGTACTAAAACACAAAGCGTATGTAACGCCACAGGTAGTCATACAAATTATACGTTATTTCTTTCTCCAAAAGCTCCCACTCTGGTCAGCGATGGGTTGGCATCGTACATTTTTAAACAGATCGTACACGCATGTCTAGCACCGACACTCTGTCTGCTTACTGGTGATTGTTCTTAGCACGAATATTGGCGTGTGCTACGGCGATCATTCTTAGCACAGAACAATACCGTCAGGGAGTACGGATGTTCTTAGCTCGAATATTAGCGCGTGTTATTGTGATCGTTATTAGCACAGAACACTATCGTCAGGGTGTTCGTTTGCTCATAGTACAAATATTAGCGTGCATAAACTATTACCTTTGCACTTAGCATTAGATTATACTATTGTTCACGTATAGACTGTTGGTGAAAATCAAGGCAACTGTTCTTAGCACAGAACATTAGCAAGATATCACAAGTTCTTGTCGCCGAACATTAACAGGGCTCCCACTTCTCAATTACATTTGGTGGTTATGTTTACGTAACTAAAAGATATTTCATTGAAAAGTTATAAAAGAAAAAATTATTTGTAATGATACCATTAACTTATAATGTTTGTAAACATACACTTATAAAAAAATTCTTCGTGTATTCCTGAATTCCTGTATAAGAAGGTTTCTTGTATTTCAAAATTCTTCTATCGCATGCAAACAAACGCGGTACTTTTGGAATGCTTTTTTCTCCAAACATCGATAAGTGCACTTTGGCACTAAGGCCAGAATCCCATTACAATGTAGTCTTGAACTTGACAGTTTAAAAGAACACAATGCATTAAGTGCCATTTTGGTAATGAGAACGTACCACCGCAGTGCATCAACTTGATACGTGTAATTCCCACTTCTGCCTCGTTCCAGAATTTCAAGCTGTCTTAGAGAATAGCGGACAGCTAGGAATTCAAAGGTTTGACGTTCACGACAAGCTACAGTCGTTTTAAGTAGTATATTCTCATTTAATGCACAGCCAATATAGACCGATCTCATTCCTCTACTGAAGAAGTTTACTGCGCTAATACTATATTGGACCTCTGCTGTTTTTTTCAAATACTCTGTTTTTATTTGGAAAAAGATGGAGTACGGAGGAAAGTCACAGCTGGAACTGCTGCTTCTGGTTCTTGCGGAAGAAAAAGGTTTAATGAAGAGCTGGTCTCTTCTTCAATTTGGCAACTTTAGCTTAGCTTCAACTACGCCTCAGAATTCATAATTTCATTAAAACGCTGCAATAAGTAAACAATAACTTGGTGCAAAATTTACTGATTATGAAATGGTCAGGATATGAAGTGTCGGGAAAACAGTTAAGGCCTTCTAAATAAATTTAACTGGCAAGAATTATTCTTGAGCTTCTAAAATAAAATGTTTCCATACAGTCTTCTTCATAATTTGTCTCTATTTCACGGTGAATTTTTTATGGCTATAGCTGGAAAGTATAAATTCAAAATGCTTCACAATGTGGCTTTTTTCTTAACAGTAACATAGTATCTTAACACAACATTATTAAAAGAAATGTCAGAAACTGTGAAGAATAGCAATTCATTGCAAGGTTGCATCACTAATATTGACAATTTTTTCAAAAATTTAAAGTCTTTTAGCAATTAGCTAGAACCAACTGCAAAAAAACTTGTTACAGGGAAGAATTCACTGAGGCAGTCCTTGAGCTGATGATGGTATTTGTACTGCTACGGAAGGAACGAAAAGAAACATTAAATCTAAAATTCTACCTGAAGTACATAGAAAAAAGCCTCTAAGCATATAAGCAAAATAGCTAAGCCTTATTACATTACCATTTTTAGTAAGCGATTATGGGTACAATTTTACTTCTTCAGTCAATCGGATAAACTGTTTTTGCCGACACTATATGAGACTTAGGCTAGACTTCTGCGTTATAATAAGAGAGATCAAGTCATAACGGATAAATACATTTGAATATTAGAGATAAAACGTCCGTAAGGAGGAGGGGCCATACGATAGTCGAACGAACGCGTTTCTTTAAGTTTTTGTCCGAAAACGTAGCTGTGCTCAAACGTGGCAGCAATTTTGAAATTCATTCAAATTTGAAGAGATATCAAAAACTTTGCTGAGCAAAGTGATTAGGACAGCTTTCACATTAATATATTTTTTTTTCAGTGAACCTTAAGCTCTGTTGAGGGCTCAAGAAAACATTAGGACGATTGGCTGAGAACATCCTTTCAGTTAGCCGTTGTGTGTACCTGCCTTAAGTCATGTAGCGAACCATATAGATTTCATGATTGTTGATCATTCAATAGATACTGTAAGTTGATGAACATGTCACTAAGTATGCTATAGCTTTTAGTGTCTATATTGCAATGTGCATCAGGCACCATACAACAGTATATAGACATAGTAAATGTGTACCGGTGTGCTTGTCATCGCTTAGATGCTTCAGCGCAAATTCTCTCAGCATTTGAAAAATAAAATTAGGACTGGATTTTTGTGGTAATAATATTTATGTTTCTAATTATTATTGTTATAGTTGTTAATCTGCATGCAATTATACTTGCTCAGAAATGTAATTTCTTTGATTGATATACACACGAATTTATATAAAAGGCTGCTACAAATAGCAGAATTTTATTATAATACCCTAATTATTGATGTGAAAGTGCCTAGATATCTTAGATTCTTATTTGATAAACTTCAGTTCAGTACTCGTGAAGAGTTAGAATATTATTGATTCCATTACAGGAAAAAACACTAACTGCAGCGGCTCGTTCACGTATAGCACACAAAATCCTCCAGACCACATAAGAATAACAGTCTGCAGCAGAGGTAACTCACTGCCAGTTCCCGGATCTGTCCAAATGTTGATGAACACTCAGCGTGATGTGTACATACGAGGCTCTCTGAGACAGAAGCTCATGATAGCCAACTCATACTTTCTTCGCATTATGTGGTTAGCGCAATGCTGAAGCCAGAGTGTATACTTACAACGTAGAGCTAGCACGTCCTTCACGCTAACGCATGTGTGCTACAGACTTTCTCAATATAAGGGAATAACGTGTGGGCTGAAACTCAGCTCATAAGTTCAGCGTACTGTTTTATAATAAGACAATGGGGTAAAATGCAGCTACCCAGGGCGCGCTACCGTCTCTGACGACGGAGATGTGTGCGTGTTTGTGTACGCAGATCGTGTGCGTGTGAGCGGCGTTCAAGTTGGTGCGCCGCGCTGCTCGCTGTATCGCTGATTAAGTTGGGTTACGTTAGGTAATGTTGGGTAACATTAGGTAACGTTAGATAACGTTCGGTAACGTTAGGTAAGGTTAGGTAAGGTTAGAGAGGTTAGATTGGGTTAGGTTGGGTTAGGTCAGGTTGGGTTAGGTAACGTTAGGTAACGTTAGATGACGTTAGGTAAGGTTAGGTAATGTTAGAAAGGTTAGATTAGGTTAGGTTGGGTTAGGTAAGGTTAGGTTAGAAGGTTAGGTAAGGGGGTTAGGTTAGGTTAGGTAAGGTTAGGTTAAGCTAAGTTAGGTTTTCCTAGGTATTGTTTATTTTAGCGGTGGCGCGCGCAGGAAGCTTACGTGAACGCAAAATCGTCGTAAGAGACGATAGTGCAGCTAGGCCTCACTGAAGAGTAGCAGCGGGGTACAATAACACAGCGGGTAAGACAGACAGGAATTAGCAGACTTGGATGGGGTGACGTCTACCGTGTGCAGCCAGAACTCTATAAGCAGTTATTTCCTTCCTTATAAGCGATGAATTGTCAGTTGAAAAAATTTTATTGCGCCAATTTTTAGTCTATCTTAGTAATAACTTCTCTGCGGAGCTGAGAATAAGCAAAGAAGTAGCAAAAAACGAGATTTAATGATTGAGGGTAACGCCAACTTGAGCGTAGCTTATCATTTGTGAAATGAATGCTTAGATACTCTCGTCTTACTAGCACTTCCCGCTGCTATTCTCGTTCTTTAGAAGATGTATACCACCCAAAAACAGCTTATATCACTCCTCATATATATGGTACAGACTCTAATACCTGCGTGTAACTACTGCACTGTCAACGCTACCTTACCTGACTTAGCCTGTAGAGATTTTTAGCTCTTTCTGTAGCTACGTCATCAAGTTAATGCTATTACTGAACAAGTATTTTAACCACTGAAAATTAACATTAAATGCATGTGTTATTCTCATGCAATTTTCTCATACCCTGGTTACTACAACCAAAATTAGCGATTGACGGCGTAGTAAACTACAGCTCATCTTTTTTACCGCTGCTTAAATGTCAACAATATGCAGCT
>LQNS02007215.1:1789333-1847489 GCA_001587735.2 Parhyale hawaiensis | reverse complement strand
CCGTTCTTATCCTTCTCTGCCGACACGAAGACGAGAGGAGGACCGAGCACCTCAGGGCAGGACGTGTCGCCTGATAGTGTAGTGGCAGGACCTGCAGTCGTTGTCGTGAAGTCTGCAAAAGGCGCGCAAAGCAGAATACTTTAGTTTCCATTTATCACTGATAGCCAGGCTACACAAATGTTCTTAATCTACAAATCTCTACCGTTTTAAAATAGAACAATCTCGCCGAAAGTGCCATCAAACAGAAACAAGCGTTGTATTTAAATAGCACAGAGGGCACCTCAAGGTAAAACATTATGTGCAGTTCCCAATTCCCAAAATACCTTTTCCTGGAAGAGCTAATAAATATCGGCGCAGATATTGATGCGTTGTCATTCCCGTTCCGCCTCTCTCGTCCTAACGTTGGGCGTGCCTTGCAGAATTATTACTTCTGTATTGAACACCAAGTATACCTTTGGCGATTGGCTTGTATATCTGCGCCATCGTAGCCGGAACAATATCACCAGAAGACGACCTCTGACATCCGACTGAAGAATTACTGCTATGTCGTGTGTATGGAGCACATCTGGATATAGGTACAAGCACAATACGTGCAGGTGAAGCACACCCCTCGCACCCTGCAGATAACGCGGATGTCGTGGGTCTGATTCCCATACTGGCCACCAAATGTAACTACCGACGATAAATTTACTAGCTCCCTTATAGACTTACCGTACTTGAAGAAGGAAATAGTGTAGGGCATGTCCGTGAGACTGACTTCGCTGGGGCCTCCGTTGGAGAAGAAGCACATGTCCCGCGTTATGTCGAATCCAGCGGCTAAGCAGGCTGGGTCCACGGCGCAGGTCATTTGACACTGACCTGCGAAGAGGTGCAGAGAAGGCTCGTTGTATACTTCTGTCAGTTTTAGGTTTCCAAAGTCAAAATGAAATAATTTCAAAAGAATAGCATTGCCTAAGTAATGATAAATTTGAGGCATGAATATGGTACTGACTCGTAAATTCAAAGCTGCTCACGGTATCTGTCGGTGCTGGCCCATTGGCTAGTCTTAGTTGACACTTTTTTGCTGGGGTCAAGCAGTTCGTTAATTTTTGACACAGAAAATTGCAGAAATTTAGAAAGTTTCCAGAATTCCGAAACTTTTTCAGAAACTCAGAGAATTTCAGAACATTGAAACTTTAACTTTAAAAATTTTCTGAGAATTTAAAAGTTCATCTTAGACTATGAGAATTATCAAAACTTTTATCAAAACTTTGACCTAAATTATGATTTTTTCAGTGATGGACAATGACCCCGAACTGCTGTGGTTATTGTTTGGCCTCTCAGTCTTCACTTAATAATGCTGACCCTGCATCAGTACGTAGCTCTTTTGTGCAATGTTTTCGCATACTTGCAGAAATAGTTCAGCACGGGTAACCGATAAAATGTGAGAGATGAGCTATAGTGGAATGGAGATCAATTTCAGTAATTTTAGAGATAATTGTGATGAATGCAGTCATCGGCTTAGCTAAGTCAGAATTGCAGCATTTAGTGAATAAATAGTTGCCCAAGATACGAGAGACTCTTCATAATAAGCAGATTTCTTAAATACAAATGAACGTCGATGCAAGTCGTACTGTGAACAGCTATTGTTGTGTCCGCATTTCAAAAATAATGTTTCACATAGACCTATATCTAGTAAAGTAAAAATAGTTTTTAAAAATTTAACTGCGAATTGCACAAGTGCAGTAAGTCTGTAAGTTTCGCAAACACACGCACCCATTTCTAGTGTTTTGCGGCGTTATCTCACTTTGCAAATTATATGTACGGATACACGACTAGTCTTATATTCTAAGTGCTGCTGATATTCGCTGCAAGCCACTTGTATCTTAATATTAGGTATTAAGCTGCAAATAAATTACATCATGTCACCTAATATACTATCGCTCTGCTTTCAAAAGCTTTGATAGCATGTTTTTGCTCAACAGCGACGTTGCCTAGAAAAACAGGTGAATGAAAAAAGACTAGCGTAGATAATCCTGTCTTCCTATATCAACGGTCGATATCAGGTAATTTAAAACAATGTTAGACAAAGAAAAAATTGAGGCAAGCAGTCGTAAGTCGACTTCAGTTTAAGACTAGAACGTCTCGTGGCGTAAGACAATCACTCGCGTTGGGAGAAAATTTCAACGCCGTTATTTTTGATGGCCAGCTAATCCTAGTTTTTCGACATGGGTCGCATTGAGGACAACCCACCAGACTCCCTGCAAATATTATGAACCTTGCTCAATTCCTTCTACCTCTTTCTGGGTGGACAGATAAACAAATATATATACATATATATATAATCTTAAATCTTCAATGAAAATATTATCACCTATATCACTTTGTTCGCGGGTGATAATCAACCACGACAATCAAAGGATCAACTTGCATTATTCATGACTGAACTAACACAGGGTTATTCTTGTAATTAATCAGATGACAAGAATCATAGGTGATGTCACAGATCATCTAAGCTAATCAGCGTTGTCTGGGACCACCTGTGACGTCATAAATCTGTATGTTTACGCCATGCCGTTTTCCGCCTTCTGTTTGCTTAGCGATGGTATCATCGATCTTCTGCAGGAAAGAGAACAAACGGTAATTGGTAGGTTCTCGGTGGTGAAGTGACAACGGTTCGGCATCGCATCAACGGAGGCCCGGGTTCGATTCCCCGGACGGCACGCTACGGATTTACACTGCGTGGAGCACTCCAGCACCGAGAGGCCAGGCGANCTCAGCACGGACTGCTTCTCCTGCTCTTCACACTACTGGATCTTCAAAATTCTAGAATTAAGGCAAAAAGAAAACCTCGATAGGTGTATCCATTGTACCCTGTATACGAGATAATAAAAGATATTTGTTTGTTTTGTTTTGTATAACTATGGAGCAGTTCTCCTAGTCCGTTTAAACTGTTCCCATTTGCTAAAAATTCTATGGTAATACCAGTGACGTTTAGAAATGCGTTTTTGATTGAAAAATGCAGGAAACGTGTTGTAAAATCCGAGCGCTAATTTGTAATACCTAAAATTCAATGCAACATGCCAGGTTGGCCCCACATGTGCTTTAGGTGGCAACGTGGTTTCAAGGTGTTGGCTGCTACGGCCACAATGGGCCAACGTAGCTGTCATGTGCCGGATATACTAATATTACTAATATTAACTCGCTTCCTGTCACATTGGGCCCATGCGGCTGCTGCGTAGCTAAAATGTTAATGGTGTTATCACGTTCGCCCTCACGAGGTTTCCACAAGACAAGACAATAAGTGCTGTAACATCAGCCACATTATGCCCAGCGAAAAACGAGGTGGACTAATTTAGAAAAATATACATAAGGACTATGTGGTTTATAGGAAGTGAAGCAACATGGGCCCATCTATTTTTTGGTGGTCGGGATGTAGCTACTAGTGCTCCAGATATATTGATAATTTGAATTTACTTACATTGAGTGAAGCCAATCTCATGGCTGGTGATGGGGTCAATGATGACCTGGTCCGTCAAGACGGTGATGTATGGAGAACCAGCAGCCGCTGGTCTTTGTGCCATGGCGAGAACTGTAGACGTTAGCAGCACGTGGCTCCATCTTGCCATTTTATAAAAATTTCACTTTATTTTCCTGCACTTTTCATGTATACGCTATAAACGTAACTGTACCTTCGTTCTTTGTTAGTGAGAGATACCGCTACTAAATGAGAAGAACCTGAATTTTTAGTCAATGTGAGAATTTAAGAACAGGTAGTCTGGGTAGTATCTTTTTTATTAGCTACTACTGTCAACTGGAAAGGAAAACAGGACTATTTAGCGCTAAATGAGGCCAATCGCTCACTGAACAACTGGTCATTATTGGTCGTATAGAAAATAATTTGTTGGTTCTAAACCAGTAAGTTGCATGGGCCTGACGCTGATCCGTCAGGGACGAATTACGCAATCTGATTTAAAAAAAACTTATACTATTAAGTAATATAAAGATAATAGTTTATCAAATTTAAGTGATCCATCACGGAGCCAGTAATTAGTTAGAATTAGAATGAACGTGATGAATCAAATACAGTTATTTCAATTTAGAGTAAAAAAGGCAAGAAAATATTAGGTATTTCAGATTTAGGTTGCATAAAAAAAAATCATTAATGAGTAAGATCTAAATTGAGATTAATAAAGAAAACACAATACATTAAGATTTTAATTAAAAAATTAAAGAGATAAATTTGCTAAAAATAAATTAAACTAAAACTTACAGACCACGGTAATTTAGATATTCAGAAACTAAAATTTAGAAGGTACAAGAGGCATACTTGGAATTTCAATGAAGAATCTATCGCCAGTAAACATACCGGTATCACTTTAACAGAACTATTTTACCACCCTGTGAGTACCTAATAAAGTTGATTGATTGATTGAAAAAGAAAAAGTTACCACATATTTAACTTCATACTAAACCAAATTAAGAAAACCTATTCATTACTGTAATTTATGAATAGGTAAATCTGGAAAACATCTGTTCCATAGATTTTACTGAAGAAAAATAATTATACACTCATGACTCACTCTAAATTAACGGCTTTTAAATTCATCACCTGGAAAATTCATTGCCTGATAAATTTGTCTCCATACAAATTCAGCATCTGGTATGTTCAACGCCTAGCAACTTAACTGGTTTGTAAATACACAGCTTAGTAAACACCATACCTATCGCCAGTAAACATACCGGTATCACTTTCCATTTCCACTGACCAGGCTTCAATAGATTTACCAAACAAGGAGTTGCATTTACATCGTAATTAATTTATAATGAGATGAATTTTTCACATGATAAATTTACTCCTGCACTGAACTCAAACCTGCAAGTGAGTTAGATTTAGACTGAGCAATATGAAAGAAAAAACAACAATGAAACTGCATTTAAAAAATGAAATACAGAAGGCAGCGGTTATGTATATTTTGATTCAACAAAAATTACCAAGGTTCAGGTTGAAAGACAAAAAATGAGAGACTCTATTTAAATGGACTAGACCAGGAGTTATCCCAAGGATATAAATTAAACAAAAGCAAGACTACAGCAATTAGTCAAAACTTTTGATTAAAAAAAGAGGAATTTTTTTTCATGTCACTTCGAGAAAAGTAGAGATGACATCAAATATTTAAATTTGATTGTTTAAACTACAAATTACCAGTCAATCAGAGCGAAATCGAGCCATATCAATAACCTTATATAATTATATATTGAATAGGTACAGTCAAGGAGTTATCAGTTTGTTAGAGTAAGAATGATAAAAAAAAAATCATCAAGCATCCGCTATTTCAATTTTGATTAGCAAAACCAGGAATCTTCAGTTAGCATGAAGTTGAGCAAAATCTCAAAAATATAATTCACTGAGAATTTACTTTGAGTAATACTACGTTCCAATGCGATGACAGTAATGTTCAGCTGACCAAGCAAATGTGAGTGCAAGAGGAAAGGTAATGCTAGAAATCTATGTACATATTAATAGGCTAGTCCATTTGTGTCACGCTCTTCATCACTAATAGATAGAAGAAAAGTCGAGATTTGGTCATTTCGAGAAGCAGCCGTACCTTTGGTACGGCGAGTGTCAGTAATCTTTTGGCCACAGGTCAAGTCTTTTCAGTTATGTTTATACGCCTGAAATATTGAAGAATAAATCAGTGGGAACCCTTGTCGTGGTTTGATTGCAAAGGGATTCCACGGGTCCAGACAGCCAGAGCGATTTATAAAAATACTAGAAGGCCCAGCCGTCAAAAATGACGGCAAAAATATTTTGATTGAGCATTTTATTGTTCCGGTTCCCAGCATAAATGTTGCTGTATTACAGGTGTCATCCCTACAGGCCTGATCTTCCATTAGTGAAACGCAAACTGTACAACCATGAGTTTTGCGATAGCAAGACAAGGAGTGAATATCAGCCTGGAATTTAATCAAGCTTTAAGTTGCACTGCACTAAGAAAAATATAGTTCAGTCAAAAGAATTCACTGGAAATGCCGAGGGCTCACCGTACTGTGGATGCCAACTGAATGTTGAACCTCCAGCATCGAACTTTGGCTGCGATGTTAATTCAATATAAAAAAGACGTCTGCTCAGCAGGAAGATTCAACTACTTTGATATCATTCAGCAATGAAAGCGGGGATCCAGAGGCTGGAGATCTAGAGCCCGAGATCCAAAGCCCGGAGATCCATAGCTATGTTTGTCACAGGTACTCCAAGCGCTGAAATTGTATGGTATCTCAACTTGTTTTTCGGTACGTGAATTTTCTACTATCAAACTCTTACTGCGTGACGGAGAGACGGACCAACATTGCAGCAAGCAAGCTGGGGAGGGAGCTAGGGAGCAAGAGAGTAAGCAAGCGACCAACAACTGTATTTTATTATAAGTGGATTCTACGGGTCCACTGAAGCCCCGTCCACACTACCGCTCATAAGTGCGAAAAACGTCAGTGCGATTTCGCAGAACGCAGCGAAAATCTCACGGCAGGGTCCACACCGTCGCACGGTGACTATTGAGCGCAAATGTTAAGCAAAACTCTGATGCTATGCTTCTTTATCCAAAGGTTTTTGCTCCTCCTAATGACTTATTTCACTTCTAGTATCGACAAAACTACGAACCAGCAATGATTCTAAACGCAGATACTACTTTTATGCTTTCTTCAGCAAAATGCATACGGCCAGCTGAGCTGAGGTTGACATTTTCCCACTTTTCATTATTACTCGGTATTGTTTACGAGGTTTTCAAGTAAATAAGTTTTTAGGTGGGGTTCCTCGACAATATATATTCCCCATACAAAGAGCAAAATATTCGGACATTTTATTTTGTCTCTTAAACACAACTGTGTAACCACAAGACTTCGATAAAATGTTTACCGTCAACTCAGTTTTAGCCATAAGTGTCACTACTGCAGTGAAGTTTCATATTTCTCGACAAAGATGCTGTGTTTTTGAACTAAGAGAAGCTTAAGGCATTTAAAATGTCTATAAAAAAGCAAGAAAACCTCACGTAACGCCTAATTTATTCGTTTTTTGTGAGAGGAACAGAATAGTTCAGAGTGAGCCTGCTTTGTTCGCAGCCTAAATCGCGCAGAAATACCCTGCAAGTTGGACGGTTGCGAAATCGATCAAAGTTGCGATTTGACGACGAAAATTCGCAGCTATCAGCGATAGTCTGGACGGGGCCTTAGTCAGGGGCAGCGTCAGTTATTAATATCAGCAAAAAGGCTGGTCGTATAAGATATCGTAAACGAATCTCGGTGTTGTTTGTGAAGTTGATGGGGAATTACCATGGTACAATGCGAAAGTTTCTTTGATGTATCTGAAGCGCCTTGCCTGACCGGGAAAGTTTCACGGGAGCAGTTAATGATAATAGAATCTGCAGCCACCTGCCAAACTCCTGAAGTTTGTCGTGTATTTGCTTCTCAGCTGAAATAAAGGCGAAGTCCATTCGGCCAAATGAAAATATATATATTGATGTAGTCGTGATTGGACGTAAGAAGGACTATTTTAAAACTTAAACTTCATCCGATCACATTTCAGTTATCCTTGGCACGCAAAGTATTTTTTTTTAACAGGAAAACCATAGTTCAAACGCTTAAATAATGGTGACACTAGCTTATATTGGTTAAGACAGAATCTTAAGTTTTCAAGCTTCCCTACAAAAATTTCAGAGTGGCTCGGTACGTTCCAGAGGCTCTGCAGTGGCGGACTGCTGCTGCAGAGCTGGACGACTAGGCACTGACGGAGTATATTCCTCGAAGGGCAGACCCCTTCACTTAACGCAAGTGCATAGATTTGCCGGCTGTCAAGACCAAGCGCCAATGTTCCACTCATCGAACATATCGATACAATTTCAGACTTTTGTTCATACGTTACCATGGTAATGTGGTACTGGGAGCGTACTGGTACGGAGGTTGCCGATAGTCCGGGCTCCAAGGGGGGTGGGGGGGGGGTGAAGTCGTCTGTGTACATTTCTCTTTCACGGCTCTACCATGTATTTTCCTATTCCATATGATGAGGACATAAAAAAAAGTTGGGTAGAATTTTGGCAACTGGTACATCTTTGAGGGGGAGGCATGGGGGTCCTAAAATTATTAAGCGTGGACTGATTGCTCTGAAACTTGCTTAAAATATGTATTTTTAAAAAAGAAACATATTCTTTTCATACAGCTTTTTTGATTTAGGCCTTAGTTTTTGAGATAATAGGGTTTATATATAAATATATATGTATATTTTGGAAATATCCTACGACTAGAACTCATTGAGTTTTCATGATAGAATAAAAACAATAACAGTTTTGGAATCCTTGAAACATTCCTAACAAAATCATTGAGCCGAATGCTCCACTTTTGCCCTCATAATATTTTTTTATCACGGCTCAAAACCGAATCCCTTTATTGTTTTCTCCTCATATTTAGTAAGCGAACGCAGCAATACAGAAAATGGAGAATCTAGCTCAATAGTTTTCTTAGGAACAAAATAATTGTTTTTTCAAAAATACATATTTTGAGCAAGTTTCAGAACAATCAGTCAACAATTGATAATTCTGGGCCCCCTCATGCCTTCCTGAAATATCTACAAGTTGCGAAAGTTCTACCCAACTTTTTTGTTGATTCTCCTCATAATATGAAATAGGAACATACATGGTAGAGAAATGAAAGAGATATGTACACAGACACCTCCCCCCCCCTAGAACCTCGACTGCAAATGATAATACTTGGCTTGCTGCCAGTAATTATTATTTTCTGAATAATTATTTTCTTCTACCATTTCTGACGGCGCCGTGACCAGTTGTTCAAATACAGTTACTTGAATATAGTCTGTATAACTATCGGTCGCGACGGGCAGAAGAAGAGAACATTGTTTCAGGACAGCTTTTGACTATATAGACTATTATATAAACTATTTCAAGTAACTGTTCTTGAATAACTGGTGCCCGAGCCGTCAGAAATTATGGCAGAAAATTATTAGTTATTGAAATACTCGCTTATTTCGGTCTTCTCGAGGTCCCGTTCATCAGACTGTTAGGTAGTGCAACACTGCCTGCGACCCGTTAAGTCCGTTAAAACCTGTCCCAAGTTTTCCATGTTGTTTTGTTCGGTTCGTTACGTCCATTTTTCAAGAATCCAAATTACAGGAGAAGGAATACCATAAATGAAAGTGGTACTAAACTTATGCTATTCTAAAACCTATTCAAAATACTATCAGTTCATTCCCTATGTATAATAGCAATATTATGCGCACGGCCACAACCCTGTGAAAATTTTGCAAAACAAAGGGCACTGTCCCTCAATTATCATGCCCTCGGACCCTCATCATGCATGCCAAGGGTAAAAAAAATGTTCCAAGTCAGGCAGGGAATTTCCTACCAAGGGCCTGCGAGCAGAGCAGCTTATACTGGAACTGGAATTTGACTCCTTCTCCTATTGATCACTTCCCAGATTGCATCGAGAATACCGTACCTCCCGGATACCATAAATTCCCACCATCTAACACTGTTGAAAGCTTTACGGTTGTAGTAAGTAACTATACTCTGACCATTTTATCAAGGCAGTTGGGTGTGATCAAATTCCTATACAGCGGCGTAATTCTATAGGTATTTCTAATGGCACACAGCACACGTACGTTGAATGCAGCACTCAAGCATTGCGATGCATGTACACAGAATAGTCGCAAACGTACATAGCAGGAGGCGAGTTTGGCGCCTGTGCGTTCTGGTCACAGGTGGGAGCCATACACGCAACCCTATGTTTCAATTAATGATATGCATACGAGATACCTGATTTTGGTCTGTCGATTAATGGTTAACTCCACTCTTAGCTACCCGAATAACAGCTGTTTTTTTATGTTTTATCTTATAGGGCTGCCAAGAATTTTGCAAGGGTATCGTCTTTACTTTGTTCTTACAATAATGCAATGCTTGCGAAAACCAACAGTAAATTGGATTTGTTTTAGATTAAGATGCACCCCATTTTTACCAACAAGCAACCTGTTCATGAGAAACCACAGCTAACGTTCTTTAGGGAAACCATGTTCATTATATCTAGCTAAGGTTTCGTACGGAAATCCACGGCCCGCTGCCCAGTATAAACTCAACTTCCCAGAGCAACAGACAAAGAGATATTCAGCCCTGAAGAGGTTACACGAGAGCATGCACTGATGCCGTCGCCTATACAGCACTTGCTTTCGCGTAACAAAAGGCCAGTAAATATATATTTAGAACAATAAATGTCGTGCTGAGCCATTGCATGGCAGTGCTGGAAGGTCTAGATTAACTGGATATTTTTCTTTTACCACATTTCTCTGTGGCTTGTGAATGTCCGCAAAACTGCACAGAATTTTTCCAGCGATATTGGTAATGTTACTTTCATGTACTTTATGCACCAGCTGCTGCTTATGTATTTTCGTGACGCAAAGTTGCAAGCTATTTCAGTAATGGAAGAGTTGGCTCTCCCGCAGCTAAGAACCAACAATTGCATAAGTTTTCTTAGAAGCTTCTGCACTAGTGCAGCAACTTCTAAAAACATATATCATCCATCAGAAAAATAAGCAATGTGTTAATTATAGAGCGATCCACTTCAGTATATGTGTGCAGCGAAGCGCTGTGAGCTTCGAAAGAATATTTCTGCTGATTTTTCCAGCTCTTTGCACTTTGTTGAATTAGGGCGGCTGCGCGTTAATGCGAACCTTGTCGTGCATGTAATATGTTTATGGAATATTTATGGTTACAGAAGGTACAGCTACGGCAGAATCAAGAATGCCCACTCTAAGATCGCGTTCTATTGGGTTAAAGAAATTGTTCTACGCCAAACAAACTTTACTTGACTTAACCGAAACCTCAAAGCGGTCCGCTGGCTTGGACCAATTGATGAAAGTTTTGGTTGTTGACCCTTAATGTTATAACATCAGATGTGTTAAAATGAGCACCATCACCTCGTCATGTTAAACACATCGCTTCGAATCTCTTGTTTCAAGAAGATACTATCAGTAAACAAACGAAACCATTTGTTTCTTCCCGTAGGAAGGTAGATACGTTAGAAGTGCGGCTGCAGCGAATATTTGAAGTTTAAAATGAGAGAGTTTCGGCTTGTATGCTCGGTTCACAAATTCATAATCATATTGCGTAGATGATAATCAGTAAGTTGAGGAAAAAATAAAATACAGACCTTGCCGTGACCAGGATTCGAACCTGGGTTATTGCGGCCACAACGCAATGTACTAACCACTATACGATCACGGCTGTCAGGTCACGTACTTCCTGCGCTTCAAACTTCCAGTCGTTGTACGTTTCATCTCGCTGACGCTCCGCTAACGTTAGCAGCAGTAACGGCAGCACATTTGGACAGCCGCGTCACAATGAGGTCTTTTCGATTACTGGTGTCAGGTATATAAATGCAGGAGCTGTTAATAAGAACACACTACAATTTATTTCAATGTGTTCTTGAGTGATTACCTTGTCATTGCCTGGTGTGACAGACTTCCTCTTTGCTATAGGAATGTATGGACAGCGGTTGAGAAAATAAATATTATTTTTTTTTTTCGTCCTGTCGACGATGTCTAATTGGTTCTAAAGTGAGTACCTGCGGGATATACTAAACGATGAACCTGTCAGGCGAAAAATAAAATTAAGGCTACCTTCGATTTTGCGGGATCAAAAAGGAAGAGTCATCAGTTAAATTTAAATTTAACGATATCAATAAAACATTAGTTGAATTGAGCAAAATCAGATAAAACAACAGTTACTTCAATTTTGATTTAACCTATGGTAAATCCCAAACACTGTGATCAGAGTAAAATTCAAATTTCAACTGACATGGTATATATAAATTAGGGCAGCCAGAAACAGCTGTACTAGAAGTGATCAAGTGTGTTTTATTTCCTATTTGTTACTTCTCTATTTCTATTTGTTCACTCTTAGGCAGTGAAAAATATATAGTGTGTTGGTCAAGAAACTGATCTTCAATATTAAATTTCATTGGAACACATTCAGGCTATATTTCAAACGCGGAAACAAAATATTGTTTCCGGTAAAGGCTTTCTTTCACTGCTCAAAAAATAAATAAACAAATAAATAAAGACACTCGCTGGTAATAAAATTGTAATGATCTCCATAAACCTTCCATCTGCCCAGTTAACAACAGCTGGTCTCAGTGACGCAGTGTCTTCCAGTGGCCCTGTAGTCGCTCAATGCCAGAGCAGTGATAGGCTACTTAGTACTGAGTATATTTATTTATATATATCTGAAGAGCTACTAGTGCACATAACTATAAATAGTAATTTCGGCAGCCGTCACGTGCGTAAAAGTGCTAATGTACCACGCATTAGCATTATCGACTGAATATAAACCGTAGTTCATGCCTTGCTGTGAGAACGTGACACTGTGAATTCGCTTCTGTGTAGGTAGAGTATATTTAATACAGAGGCCTATTTAGTTCTATTGATAGAATGTGCACGTACTGTAAGTGGTCCGCAGATGACTTGCACTTATCGTGAGCCAAAGCTGGAGAATTTCTAAATTATTTATCGATTTCAATATGCAGTGCGAGAGACAGCAGTTACGGATCGCTGGGGTGCACACTAATCATAAAGCTCTTGAATATTGCAAAATACACGGTTTGGCGAGTAGTTTACCCTTTCGCCACTGTCGGCATCTTTAGATACCATCTTTTTTTTTTTTGAGGCACAAAATCCAAGCATTGTTTCAAGTTCTGAATCTACAAAAGTTGTTCAAAGACCGAATCTAAACGTTGTATAAGTTTTTTGCTGACTTTTTGAAGAGATAGGCGACTATAGCCACTGGAAATATTTTTTTAATGCAATGACTTACTGTTACAGGAACACTGCTTTTGTGCTGAAATGATGAGTGGTCTCTTGAGCTGTAGCTCCAGTACACAACGAACATATTGCTTGAACATGTACACAAAGGCCTGTGAACATGTACACATGCAGATTACGTGAACACGTACATACGCAGAGGTCCTTGAACTATACTTATACAGAGGTCTGTGAACATACATGTATTGTACATATACAGAGGACCGAGAACATGTTCATACGCAGAGGTCCGTGAACATGTACATACACAGAGATGCGTGAAGATGGTAGGCACAGAGGGAAGAGTCCTTTAGCCAGGTTCACGAGCGATTCTTTTTCTCACAACAATCAAAAACCCTCACTCCAGCTCTAGAGAAGGACACTACATCATATTGTGACAACTGCCCTCTTCGTCTGGGAGAAAAAGAAAGAAAGGCACGTGGTGTTTGTGCAGTGAAGGTAAGAGCGGCAGGTATAGAGACTGAAGCCTTCTTCGCACTTGGGATAGTATTTAGTCAAGTGGTAAGTAGTTACATGCCGAACAGTAAAATTTTAGTCGAGTTGTTTAGTCAGTTACTAATCTACTGGACTAAATTCTCAATTCATTCTGTTCTATTTTTCAGGCAAGTCAGCAGGGAGTAGCCCCTCATTAGGGAGTAGCCCCTCATTAGGGAGTAGCCCCTCATTAGGGAGTATCCCCTCATAAGGGAGTAGCCCCTCATTAGGGAGTAGCTCCTCATTATGGAGTAGCCCCTCATTAGGGAGTAGCTCCTCATTAGGGAGTAGCCTCTCATTAGGGAGTAGCTCCTCATTAGGGAGTAGCTCCTCATTAGGGAGTAGCTCCTCATTAGGGAGTAGCCTCTCATTAGGGAGTAGCTCCTCATTAGGGAGTAGCTCCTCATTAGGGAGTAGCTCCTCATTAGGGAGTAGCTCCTCATTAGGGAGTAGCCCCTCATTAGGGAGTAGCCTCTCATTAGGGAGTAGTCTCTCATTAGGGAGTAGCTCCTCATTAGGGAGTAGCCCCTCATTAGGGAGTAGCCCCTCATTAGGGAGTAGCCCCTCATAAGGGAGTATCCACTAACGGTACACACTTCAAATATTATTTAGTGTGAACGAGTATTGGTAAGTAGTTAGTCAAGTGACAAGTAGCTACTTACCACTTGACTAAATACTATCCCAAGTGCGAACAAGACTTTAGTGAAAGATACACACCGCTTATTTGTTTGGTGCTGGAGCAGCTTAGGGCCTGGCAAAAGCTGTGAAACTTCATACGATAATTTAATATAATGTTAAGCCATCAGTAGCTATTAAAATTAGCGCTCATGTGAGAAGGTCGCACACTGAAGTTAATTAATTGTTTTTTATTTTTGTCAGAGATCAAATCCAATTTACTGTATCCAGTTCTTTTTCTTCCGACGAGCAAACCTCGGAAGAGCTCTGCCGCCCTGCACCAGCTATCATTTGGTTTTCATATCTATTTCATCATCATCATCATTATATTCGTCTTTATATTTTTCAATAGCTATTGGCTTGGTATTTTAAACTTTAATTACGGTTTATTTAATCATCAGAACTTTGACAATAATTGTGAATATTTTGTGAATTTATTCTCTTTCTTGTGCTCTAAATTGCACGTAACTTCACTGTTTTATCAGATATAATTTGTTTTTCAGGTCTATTTCAAGTAAAACAAATATTTGACTCGTATTCTTTCACTCAGTCATTGTTTGGATACAATCAGGTTATTGACATGAAACAAAACCGTCGCACTACGAGCTGTAATGGAAGCATTTTATTTTACAGAAATATAGTTGACAAGGTAGTCATCGCATGTGTTGGAAGTCTCACTATGCACGATGTGGTTCAAGGAAGGAATCTGGGAACGATATGTAGAATTTAAAAAGGGGAAAACACTACACATATACCGTGGAAAGGAACAGTAAGTCTGAAAAAAAGGAATGAAACTTAACAAAATTGTATTCTAATATAATATCCAATACACTAGCAAACAAGCATCAAGAATCAAGAAAAAGGTAAGCCAATATGGGTTATAGCTGGGGAGCCCATTTGTTACCCATGTCTACAATGATACACGTTACCCGTATTGAGAAAGTCCCAACGAACCCACATGGGTCTGGTATAGAAAGACCTACTTGTTGAAAATGTGGGATGTAGCTGGGTAGCCTGTAAGTTACCAAATTGGAAACCACTACCCATGTGATCCCATATGGGCGTGATGGGGAAAGACCTGCCAAATTACTGATGTGGGATATAGCTAGGCAGCTAGGCAGGGATGTGCGTGGGCAGATGCTGGGTTTCCCATGTGGGATCTACTAAAAAAAACTGTGCCAACAACTTACCTGGGACCCAAATGGGCGTTCCGGCCTCATTGGGCTATAAGCGAGTAACTATTAGGAAAATAATGCGTCTACCCTCTGGGAACTGAGTATGGGCTACGCCAATTGGGACCCACCTGGGATGTGAGTAGGCTGGTGCTGAGATTCCCGTATGGGATCCATACAAAAAACGCACCTGGGCCCCATATGGGCGTCCCCACTTGGGCACCACGTGGTCCCCATCTGCATTGTCATTCGGAAAGTTACAGGGACTGAGGTTATTTGGTCTATCTTGCTCTATTTTAATCAAATGAATAAAATGTGACTTCAGTCATACCACTGTCATGGACTCAAAGGATGTGCAGCATCTCTGGTAGAACTGACAGGAATGGCTGACATCATGTTAAATTTTTAATTCAACTCACATATTGATTTTTATTTTTTGCAATTAGTATGTTAATTGGGTCAATTTAAAACAATTCACATGTATAACGTTTCCATCGCAAATGCTTAGTTTTCGAGATATGTGACTTTGAAGTTCCCATTGTTTTTCTATGGGAGAAAATAGTCAGTGTCATTACAGGCTTGCTAGCCACCTTAAAGGAACCTAACCTAACCTTACCCAACCTTACCTTACCTAACCTAACCTTACCTAAACTAACCCTAATTTGCTTGTATGGATCGCCCGGTATTTTCTCCCATAGAAAAAAATAATGGGAACTTCAAAGTCATATACCTCAAAAACTTAGCATTTGCAACGAAAACGTTATTCCTGTAAATGTCTTAAATTGACCCAATTAACATACTAAAAGTAAGAAAAACCAAAGAAATCATACGTGAGTTGAAGTAAAATAATACCGATATTATTGTGTTACAGGAAGTATGACCTTTTTCCTCTGGAGCTTCCTATGTGCAGAATCGTTGTAGCAATTATGTTATAGTACTTTACTTACCACAGCTTATTGCCTGTAAGATGAACTTCGGAATAGGTTTCGAACAGAAGCAGATTACGTGTAGAACGTAACAAGTTAATTTAATAATGATGCGTATCTTGGTTAGGTACGATACCTTACGCTGAGGGAAAATTAGCTGCAAAGGGCGGCATCTATTGGCCAAAGTCGAGTTACCCAAAGCTCGTTAGGCAACATTGTTCTGAATATCAGACATGAGCTTTAACTGGTTACACCTCATTTAATCGTGTTCTAGGTGAAAGTAGCAACCCGATTACATTAGAGGAGGCTAAAAACCCCATTTTAGGCTATTTAATATTGGCAAGCAATAGGAGAATAATGCCTGAAAGTCGACTGTAGTGGTGAAATCCGAGCACCGCCTGAATGTTGGGGCACGTCAGGCATAGAAGGTTAGCTTTACGACTCTTTCAAATGCCAATCAATGGCACTTGAACTACACTTGATATCCTTGGCAACTAAGCAGCAGTACATCGGACACTTGTGTTAACTTATAACTTATTTAATTTGTAATATTGTTTATGATGATAATACGAGCGTTTTTCAAAGTCCATAATGACGGAAAAGTATGTAATTGCGAGCGTTCTTCAAACAGTATAATTACGGAAAAGTATATAATTGTAGACATTGCTTGCTACTGTAATTTGACTGAAGTAAACTTTATTGCTCATGGATAGCTAATTGAAAGATAAGCGTGGCTGGCGAGTGCATCTTCATTTACTGCTTCTTTCAAAAGCTTGTGCAACTGTTAAGTTAATATTGAGCAATGAGTAATCGAAAAACGCAATTATTATTGATAATTTTTTCTCTCAGTCTTAAGTACAAACGCTCATAATAAACAGCAGTTGAACTAAAACTTTGAAAAGTAAATGGAATGTAGCTTAGCTCAATTGCAGCCAGATTACATCTTCCTGATAATATAAAACCACAGGCAGGAGAGAAGAAAGGTACGGATTGCTGCTGACAAAAGACTGATATGACTTGAGAGATAAATTGAGCACACATTGGGAATTGAAACCTCGTAGCCGTTGATAACCATTTATTTATTAATTTTATAAGAAAGATTCATTTGGTTCAGTGGTTACTACTTAAGTTTGAGCCTCCCTAAGCACGAGAGCTAACTCAAAGTGGAGAAGGAGCAAGAGACAGGTAGCATGGCGAGCAAAAAAGAAACCTGTGGACGCACTGACTCTTCATCGAGGAAAAGTAAATCAGGAAAAAAGGAGAAGCGTAGGATGAGGAGTCTCAGTAGACACGGGAAACGAAATGAAATCAAACTGGACATGGACGGAAAGAGGAGTCGAAGGGCTAAAAGACTGTTGCACACACAGAGCATCTTTGAGGATAGCTTGTTTCCAGCGTGTCTGTGCTTATATCTGTCCATCCACCCCGCTTCTTACTATGCTACCCTCAGTATTACAGCGACGGCGGCGTTGGTTGTTTTGGGTTGTGTTCTCACTCACCTGTTATAATGAACTTCTTTCCCAGCCCAGACACCACTTGGTGTGTCGCTGGCTGAGAGATCCCAACCCAAATTGGTTTTATTTTTGTGGCAAACTGTGCAAGCTCCTTATGGGTGCAAAGATCACATAACTATGTCATAATTGCTAAGAAGACAAGGGCTGTAATGAAACTCATTTCAAGTTCAAGCTTTCGATTTTTTCATGAATCATCATCAGGAAGGTAGTTAATGCCGTCAAATTGTTTTTAAAACTAAAGATTGATAAAGATAGGAGTTCCTGATGATGATTCATGAAAGAAAATTGAAAGCTGGAACTTAAAATGAGTTTCATTACAGCCCTTGTCTTCTTAGCAATTATAAAATTGCCCTTCCCGAAAAGGATAACTATGCCGTACCGATGTGGTCCATCTTATGTACTTCCTTAGAATCATTAGAAGAAACAAAAAAAGTTTATTTCAACACAACAGTGCATCAACACGTGATGCCTGAGAGGTGGTTCTATCAGTAGTAATGGTGCGTTTTGAAAATTTCTTTTTATTGCCACCATTCGCAGTCTCATTTAACCCATAGGCTACTGAAGGAATGTTCAAATACTGTTTTGAGTCATTAATTAGCAACAGCAGCGAAATGTTTTCTCCAGACAAACATACAGCATTTAACGGTCCAAAAAATCTTTGTCATTAGTTACCAATCTTTAAAAACCATTATTTAAAAATATGATTTTTAAAGGAATATAAGAAGTACTGTCAATAATGCAGCAGTCGAGCTTCAGTAGCAAGAATTTCGATCGCTGAACCACGAATTTGATGATTTCGATAGACAAATAATTTACGCAGGAATCTTAGTATCAGAGCAGCCGTGTATAGTATGAAATTCTAGCAAGCCTAGAGATTGATAGAAAACAGTTTCTATTTATTTTTTAACTTCTATAGAAAGTATATTCTCCTGAAATAGAGCAATCTCCCAAGAGGTACATATTTTTCTAAATATAAACTACCAAATTACTATAGCTAAAAAATATTTTCCAGATGATAAACATACATCTATATAAGTGTTGGGCGAAATATTGTTCACAGTTCTATACAGTGCCGTTGTCAGTATAATAAATATTATGAATGCTCGATCGTTATTACTAAATACCGCCTTGAGACTTGGTGCTGCATAGAACCATACTTACATATTACCATATTTGTTTCACTTACTTATTGATGAAAATAATTGGCATCCAGGTTACATAATTTATTAGGTTTCACTTAATGCGATAATAAAGTTATGTCTGCTAACTTCACTTCTAAAATCAGATAACTTCACGTACCATGAAAATAGGATGAATAAAAAATAAAATTATTTATTTTATGTATAAGTTTCATGCCAACTATGTTTCTAATAGGCAAGAGTATGATCTACGCTAATAATACTGCTGTATGAACTATAAAGTAAATTTAGGTCTAAGTGTGAACAAATTACTACGAGTGTGATTGCGTTCTCAAAAGCCTTTATTATCGTTGATTTACAAACACATAAAATCTATGAACTGCACTGTTCCATCGTAATATCATGTTTACTTTGTCTACTTCTAGTAGTTCCATTTCCAATAGTAGAACACTCTGAGAGTGCATGCCTCCTGTACAACGTGTAGTAATTGGGGCCAGCGCAGCGGATCATAGTTGAAGGTTAGCGAAATATTCGCTTGATCAAATATATCATAATCTCGTATAATCCGGTATCATAGTTACACCGGTATTATTTGGTATTAAGCACGCTGAAAAATTTTTTTCAACGGACTCTTTTTTTTTTTATGTAGATCATGAATCTGAAATCCGTAGGTAGGTCCTACTTTTTGAGATATAAGACTTTGAAGTTCCCATTGTTTTCCTATGGAAAAGGTGTTCCATTACTTTACTGCCAGAAGTTCTATTTTTCATATGTTGTTATTATTAAGTGAGCTAATAGTACATGGGTGCAGTGCCCCTAACCTTGTTGGACACAGCATCCATATGAGAAACTAGGCTTAGCTGGCCATCATAAATGTCTGCTTTGAACTTGTCCCCACCACGGGTGATGGTCTTACGCTATGAGGCGTTCTTGTATCCTAATATAATAAAACGCTTGGTTTATTTATTTATTTATTTCGTGTCTGGTCTTAAGGAATTAGATAGGCGAAAAAATAAGCATTGTTGCAGAAGATAGTAAAAGTTTTATTATCCCTCTATGTGAAGGCACTTCTTGCTTGAAGCACTTCTTGAAATCCAAGTAAAGATATTTACAGCTTCTACAGCCCGCTTTTGTAGCTTCTTTCGTTCAGGTCACGACGTATAAATTCGGCAGATGGTCAACGAAACGCTGTGGAGGTGATGATTTTTCACGGACAGTAGACAAATATTTATTCTACCTTACTGTGTTTCTTATTTGGTGCAGCAGTT
Source organism: Parhyale hawaiensis (assembly GCA_001587735.2). NCBI lineage: Eukaryota > Metazoa > Arthropoda > Malacostraca > Amphipoda > Hyalidae > Parhyale > Parhyale hawaiensis. Next base: position 1,827,471 of record LQNS02007215.1, on the reverse strand, counting down.
TTTTTTTCTTCTTTTTTCTCTGGTTGCGTTCCCATTTTGATAGGGGGTCGCTGTTTCTCGCAATCCTTTTCCACAGCGCCTGATCTCCCACCCAATCGTCCTCCAGTTGCTTCACCCTGACATCTTCTCACACTCTGTCGCTCTATCGCATATTAGGTCGTCCTCGACTGCGTCGGCCGCATTCTCTTCAAAGGCCAAAATTTCAGCTCTTCAAATGAAGCAGATATTTGAGTTGAAAAGACGGTATCAACGGTATCATTGCTACGGAGCGCTGACATTCTATATGAGCTGACCTGACTGGAGTTTCATTCACATTTATTAGAGTATTTTATTCAAGCTATTACTTCTGTCTATCAAAATAGAAGGCCTAAAGGTGAGAGCACGATAAATGGTCAATGAAGAAAATGAAGAAGCACGTCAGAGACGATTCCACACCGGCCTATAGGTATTAGGCAAACATATTGATTATTGCGGGAATTTTTCACGTGCGGGTCCACTAGTTGAATATAAGTTTTTTCTACCAGCGGCCCACTTTCATGGTATGAACTGGCTGGGACGCTGGCTGGTACGCAAGCTAACATGCTGGCTAGCTGGATGGAGTAGATGCATGTTGAGATTTCTTTTAATTGTAAATAGTAGACTCGTGCTCTTCTTCATTTGCATTAGCTGTAAAAACTGTCCAAACGAGAAAAATTTCAGAGCTTTAGTTTTCAGTGCACTGGAAGTAAATAGCACTCGGTAGCCAGGTTACGACGTTCTCTACAATATGCATCCCGTTCTGACTCCTGAATGATATTTGCTGGTAAGCGGGCGCTGCCAACCCTCTCATGCTGCTGAAGTGCAGGCCACCCTATTGAGTCTGTTTTATCTAAAGTTAGTACTAGAACTGAGCTCATCAGGATGCCGCTGCAGAAAGCAGCCACGAAAAAGCCACCGAGAATCCTTTTTAGGTCCCAGTGCAGAGGACTTATGTCGTCTCTCCTTATAATTCTTTAGAGGCTTCGACAGAAAACTTAGACGCACTGAAGACTTATCCTTCGGTAGGATACGTGGCGGGGAATTCAATTCAGTAATACCTTGCTGTTTGCTGATGTAGGATTTTTTTTTTGCATTTTATTTAAGGTGCGGGACGATCGTGCTGCTTAGAGAAATTGAAAAAGAGAGCACTCATCTCCTATGATAGTTTTAGTTGGCGTTGTAGCTTATCTCCAAAAGCATATTAGTAACCAAAGTATGTTGAATGAAGACGGGTCTTAATAAATTCCTCGCTGTCATTTATGATAGCGCGGGTATTGTAGTGTTTCTCAAGGTTTACCAACTTTGAGCCACCCACCTGATGAGCTGATGAATAGCGAAACGGGCAGAGTGGGAAATGAAATTTCTTCAACTGCTTCTCATCTAATTCTACAATAAATTTATGCCATTTCAAGAATATAATTAGAATATGCAATACAAGTGCTTCAGCGCCACCAGTATATGAGTGATAGATTGCAACAAAAGATCAACAGTATCTGTACGCACTAAGTTGCCAGCAATGGGTAGTTCTACGGGTTATGCTTTGCATAAATTGAGACATTACCTCGATGACTGGAATTTTTTAAATTTCTTTCTTTGTTATACATCAACAGTGAGGTGAATTACTCATGGAGAAATTGTTTAAGTCGCCAGGATTTATTAAATTGCTTCTATTAACGGGTGGAAACTATTCGCAGCGTTCGTTTGCCATTTGGTCGTCGAAAGCTGTGTAGTGAGCGTTAATGTCATTATTTTTTTTCGCTGTAGGATTCTTATAGTAAATATATGATGAAATTATAGTACCACTTTATCTTACAATATCTTTTTAGCGCAGAGTCCAACACAACAGGCGATCAAGTGTTCCAAACAGAAGAAAATCAAATGAAAGGAATCTGCAAATTAAGAATTTCCATGTTGATGTAATTTACTCGCTATGAAGGCTAAAGCTACGCTATGATCATCTTTACTATGATATATAGCAACCCTAAAAAAGCTAAGTTCATATTCAGTCTTCCCAGTTGCAGCTCACACTTCAGCTTTTCTGCGTTGGTCAGTGTTATTTAGGCCTTGTTTTTGCACTCACGTAGTATTACGTGAACACAGCATTGGAAAGTTCTTGAGATGACCCAGAGCCCTGAATATTTCTCCATTTTCCATAAAGGTGACAGCAGGTCCCACTCCACCAATGTCCTCGCCCCTGAAAACCGCAGCAGTAAGAGGGCAGCCGTCCGGCCAGTAGAGCTCGTCGTCGATAGCCTCGGTGAGCAGCCACGCATGCTTATCCGCCAGTATTGCGCCCAACAGCAAGTAGGCGCCACGCTCTGCAGGAAGCAGTAACTTCTAAGAAACAAGAATTTTAATGGTAAGAAACGGAGTCGATTTTTACATCTGCATTGCAGTAAGAGTTCTGCCTGAGTCTTCACGTCTACTGTGCAGTAATTGCTACGCCGGGGGTCCTTACATCTGATGTTCAGGGTATTTTCAAATTATGCATTATGACTGTGGCCCCAGTGTCACACTATGCAATCGCAGTGAAGATTTGATACGAAGATGCACATGTCGTTCATGCTACCGTATCTATGCTATCGACTTGTAACATGTATTGGAATAACGTGCGAGTTCCATTTCCTAGCATCAAGCTGTGCGTGCAAATGCAATGTGTAGCCCCGGTATAAGGTAACCCAGTTACTACTACAGCTTACGGCTTCACCCACCTGCCACTGCAGCTTTGGCTGCCTCCAAAGCACCCGTGTTCTTGATGACGAGCGGGACGCCGTGCTCGGCCTCGCACAGGGACCGCAGGTTCTCCACCGAACCGTCACTGGTTTTGGCATCGGTAACGAAGATGTCCTCAGGACCAGGCTCTTCGCCGCATACTTTTTCTGTGGTGGTGTCAGTTGCTGGTGTTGTTGTTACTAATGTTGTTGGAGAGGGTGTGGTGTCGGGAGGCGCATCGTAGGCTGTGGAGAGTGGTTATTTACTGTTTGATATCTTATATTTCCAACTTGACTGATAATAGACGTACTAGAATGCAGCTCTTTCACAAGTATACTTTCATGAATATAGCAACACTATTTGTTAGTTTAAATAATTCAACTGCGTATTATGTCTTCTAAGCAAAGCGCTGTCTTTTGAGGATATCATCACAGCCCGTAATCAGAGATAATGTAAATGTATAAAATTAATGAGAAAGGAGGAAATCGTGCTAGTAGCTGACATACCTCTAGGTTTAGACATTTGGCCTCTCCACTTTTTTAGGCTGATGCTCTTTGGCTGCCCCTGGGTTTCCAGTGCCCATTGCTCATATCTAAGAGCAAAGACCTGCTGTGGCATTTATTTGTTTTAGCATTGAGTAATATTTACTGCTGCGCCTCCTACTGCCCACTTATGCCCTAACGCCACCTTAGATAAAATCCATCTCACCCAATGTGCGGTATGACCCACTTTGGGAACCCTTGTTGTAGACATACCCTCTCTGAAGACCGTGATTACACAAGTTCTGTCTTCGAGCTGCACGTCATCGCGTCTACCGCTGGTCATGTAACACGTATCCGTGCTGTCGTCGAACGTCATCGCTGTGCAGTTAAACTGGGCGAGGCACTCGGCTCTGCAGCGACCTGCAATGTCAGGAACACTAAGCTAATTGTATTGGATTTAACATGCAATTGTTCAGCTCAGAAAATTCAAGTTTAGTTAAGCCTTCTCGATTTGACGCTTTCCGAACTTTAGATAAGTGCGGTGACCTAAATAGTTATGTTGAATCAAGTTTCAGTCGTTTACCTAAGGTCGGTTGCCTTAGTTTTCCGGAGAATCAGTCCTAAACCGTACATAGGGTTTCGAACGTCTCAAGCGGATGCCACCGCTTTAAACCCTGGCAACAATTGACTTGGAGTGGCGAATGAGGTGCTTCTCTAGGAAGTCCCAAACGAGGCAGTCTTAATGGGTTCGACTTCATTCCGCCAATCGATGATCCCTTCTGTTATTTTACTAGAGATATCGGGCGTGGATGGACCCGTAACCTCAAATCGAGTCTGATGTTGGAAAATAGCACTGGTACTGCCAGGACTTTTTTACATTCACATTTCTATTCTGTGATGTTATGTCAAGTTTTTACTGGCGAGGAAGAGTTTTAAACTTAATTAAACACAAAGAATCACTCGCGATAGCCAGCTCATAGACGTCCCGGTCTCTTCGCGTGCAATAGACCCTTAATCCCCTGCCCAGGACAGGGCCTGCATTTTGCTGCTGAACTTCGAGCAGTATTGTTCATGAACTTCTGTAGCGCGGCAATTTGCTGGGGATTTGCTGTATTCGTAAATTGTTAGCGCTATCATTTGCCTCACTGAGGGTAGTCGTCACGGCCTTCGATTTTGCCAACTTCAGAAACATGCAACGGTCTCAGTCATCTATATCATACTGACATAATGGCAATAGCTCATAGAGGGCTGGGGAGTCAGTCCCGGTGTCTCTGTGAGAATGGGCCTGTTGGTTCGTCTACTGCCGCCTATCTAATCTACCTTGAGGTGACTCGTTGCCGCCACCTGAAGCAACGTCAATTGCCACGATTAAAGTAGCAAAAGAAGCATTACTTGAGTCACTATGAACCGTGTAGCGAGTGCTATTAGCAACTCGATTAGCCTTAAGATGGGAGGAGTGAGCTCTTGGCGGTCTAGATTAAAGAAAAGATAGAAAACGAGTCTCGGAGGTAATCGAATCGATGCTAACACTTGAAACTCGATTCAAATTGGTGAAACAATATTGAAAGTTTCAAACAAGTCAAAAGAACCGGCTGGCCTCAGTTGAACATTAATTTCAGGGTTCTAATCGACGGCACTTATATTTCGCCTAATCTGTCGCCGTTTGCGACAGCAGTTCTGACAATCGATGCGTACTAATAACACTCGCGTGGTATCATTTGCTGGACTTAGTCAAAGTCCAGCAACGGCGCCGTGCAGTGCCAGCAGAAATGTAACTGCAAACAAATCCTCGGTGCGAAAATTACCAAAGTGCAAAGTTGGTGCACGCAGACTAGCAGCCGCAGTGCAAGACTTTGACCATTCATTGGAAGTAGTCAGCAGAACTAAGAACCATTCATCATAGATCCTAGCTACCTTCATAGTGACGCTAGCTGCAAGCGAATCGTCAGGAAATAATTAGTAACTTTTAATATTTCTAATTACTGTCGACAACCATCATCAGTAAGGTAACCATCATCAGTAAGGCAACCATCATCAGTCAGGCAACCATCATCCGTCAGGAAACCATAATCATGGATAAATGTTCACTGATGATTTCGGCAAACGTTCTGCCAGATGATGAGACACTTGAAAGTTGATAATGGTTAGCCAATACATAGATTATACTTTGTGCAAAGTGACTTTTATGCTCGACACAATCCTGGCTCGGAAGTAGCTAGTCGCAATCAGCCGGGGCTGGTAGTTTGAGAAGGTCGTTGATGATAAGCCTCGGAAAAGTTTTAAAAGTTTTATACTTTTGGTGAGGTCTTCGCAGGGCTGATGGTATGACATGCCACTGGTGCATGGAAGGGCCTTCGATTAATTGACTACCCAAAGTTAGCACACGTTTGTTGCAGCACGAGACGCACCTAAACACGCATATGATCAGAAGCGTAGTAAAAAATGGACATATTTTAGAATATGTCCAGAACAGCAAATCAGTTTTCTAGCATGCTTAGTTCTTACTGTTAAAAGAGGTAACTTACAATGTTGTTTGCAAAACTTAAGTAAGATCTGTGGCGAATTACTGGATAGTTACACCTTTACGAGCAGCACGCCTGTAAACCTTTCTTTGTGCAGTGATTTGATAACGTTGTAGGTTCTACAAAAATTTGCTAAGTGGAATTCCTACAGCTGTTTGCTCTTTGTCAAGAATATGGGAGGCAAATGAGAATATAAAAAGCGAATTCTGTAGCATTCTTATCAGCGTCATTTGGAATATACAGCGGCATTTTGTTCAAAAGACGTTCCCTGGTATAGTCAAGCTATTACAGTATTTTACCACTACGGCGTTGCCATCCTCTGTACTTGAAATGTGAATATTACAAGTCTTTTTAGTTCTTTCCGAGGGACAGGCTACATACAAACCGCTAATTTATATTCACAGTGATACGTTCCAGAATTTTTCAAACGCATATCACACGGAATCGTTCAAATCTTCGTTGTATTGAATACAATGGGAATCAGTTAAGTCATTTGTATCCGTCACACTCAAACATGTCTTGAATTTTGACAGTGAACGATCTTTGGCTAACTTTAGGCTATTCTAGTTTTTTCTCATAGTTGGAATTCAAAGTGGAGAACAATGCACTTTTTTTACGGCAGAAAATATCAATTCCACAGAGCAAGTATCGCCTCTAATCTGCTCGACGAGAAAGTTCATAAAGCCCATTCGCTCCATTTCTTTCCCGCAGCGATAACTCTAGCCATGTGTTCTTCAAAAGAAGTATCATCTTGCATTCTCACGTCAAAGTCTTTTAAAACTGTCGTTCTTCCAATTTGATCACTTACAGCAGATGTTATTGACTGAAAGGGTGCCGAAATTTTTCCGTATCTAAGCAGCTTGAGTTTTGTTTCATGGAAAATCATGTTATTTTTTACCGAGCATTCGGTTCGTCAAGTAAAACGAGATAACCCTTGCACGATGGATCACCGTGCAAGGGAATGTGTAGCAATAAAAATGACTTAAATCTTTAAGAGAAAGTAGAAAAGGCTTCACATGAGTGCACAGCTACGTATGCCATCCGTACTTACACAGTGTTGTGTTCTCGACGGTGTAGTCTATGGGGCTGGTGATGGCAGTGTAGGTGGTGACAGACATGTTCTCTCCACGGGACCTCGTCACCCCCAGCAGAAGGGTCAGCACCAGCCATAGCCACATAGTGCAGGATGCGATTACTCTGCAGGTTTCTTCTGACCTGTAATCAGTCAAATGGCTTAGTAACAGATGCTAATATGGTGAGTATAATTGGAGTTGCTTCATCAAACGAGCTTTTCCGCAGTGAAATTTTCATTTGAACAAAGCATGCATTGGCGTAGGAAATTCGTATTCATGGGACACCGAAAAATGCAAAAAGTTTTGTTATTTGGTTAGTGTGGATGCAGTACAATAATTAAAGTTATTCAACTTCATTACTAATTGGGTGCATGTGAAGGGCATGTGAATAAAAGCCAGCGTATAATTGACAGAGCTTATCAATAAAGCACGTATACTACGCATGTAATTCCATACTAAACCAAAGGTCAACACTTCACAACTTCCGTGTATTTTGCGTCAGACTTCATATAATTATTATTGTTTGCGTTGTGCAGTTATGCGTGTGACGTACTCATCGTTCTCTTTGCGTGACTCTCAAGGCCGCGGGTTCGCGCCTCATTCCCAGCGACGCAAGTTTTTGGCAGCGTTTGATGTGATCAGCCAGCGTACGGTCTGCTTACTGTTGTGGGTTTACTGCCCTTCCCCAGCAATAGGGAGGGTCGCAGATTGTCGCATGGAGTCTTCCGCCACTGCTGCCATAGCTCTAGACAATCTTAGGTCGATTGCAGCCGTATACTCGTGTGGGGCCTGTTGGTCTATATTTGCAGCACAAAGCAGTGCATGCGGGTTTCCCAGTTGGAGGTACGGTCAAGTTGACTTTACCTTTACCGTACAACAAATAAAACACTAATAGTTACTGCATATCTTCGATTTTGTTGGAATAATTGCCCATAATAATAGTATAATATATTCTTAGGCACATTTTCTTAGTTTTAATGTACGTCTGGCAGTGGTCGAGAATGATGTCTTTTATGTCTTTTTAAATGCTAAACGGGCGTATGACTATATACGGTCTTTTCAGCTGCTCTTTTTTTAGATTATGAACAGGAAAGACGCAAATCTCAAGCCCTAGGCGTATTCAGAAAGACAAATTATGAGAGCGACATTAACTTTTACCTGAGAAGTGCAGTCCAGCAGCGATGGACCTGAGCAAAAGAAGCTGCAGTGTGTGCGGTACTGCAGTCAACTGCCCAACTGACCAGCACTGCTCGCTATACCTGGCAGACCACTCACCTGGTGCCTTGCAGACCCCTCACCTGGTGCCTTGCAGACCACTACTTCACGCTGTGACCTTTCCATCGCCTCGCATCCGTCATGCGATAATGGACTAGAAATCACTGCCAGTAGTCAAGTGTTGAGGTAATCGGTTTGTGATCAACGCCTGAAACTCGATCAATATTGGCTAATCGAAAACTTACTACTGAAGTTCCGAGACAGCAGGAGCTAAGCACATTAAATCAAATGGGACTTGACCCTGACCTTGAGAGCATCAAGATGAAAGGGCGTAGTTAAGACAAGGAATATCAAGCAGTAAATTATGCCGGGTCTGCTTGCTGTTACATTCGCAAGCTCTGCTTATGAGCAGACTTGCAGCTCGCACGTTTTCCACGCTGAGCCGTACCGACTCACACTGTGTGTAGGGGCGGTAAGTGAGCTGACCGTCCGTTAATTCGCAAGGCAAGCTTGAGATTGTGTAGTGTGACTCCGGCTTAATGAATTGAATGTGTCACAGCATGGAGTGGTCCCTGTTTTAACAGCTCCATGTAGGTAAACCCAGAACGTGAATTAGGCCGGGACAACTCTATATATTCGAACGCACAGCATGATGCGAGGTGGTGCAGCTAGCACGTCGTTTACACTACCGTATCTATGCTACCCAGTTTAAACACATATTTGAACCTCGTGCAAGCTGCGCGACCCCGTACCAAGTTGCGAGTGCGCATACATATTGTGGCCCCGGTGAAAGAGATGCTACTTGTAATCTCACTAGATGTGCCATTTACAGTACGTGCAGCGGTTATCTGATGCCAGCGCTGCATCTCTTGATTATTATTATTACATTATTATATTATGAACATTGCTCAACTCCTTCGACCACTTATTGGGTGGACAGACAAATATACATATATATACGAATCAATGAGTTACCTAGTTTTCTAGTAGTACAAAGAGTGAATACGCGCACCCTAATCATATTAACGCATCTCAGTGTTTATCGAGCAATTCTATGTTTAAAATTTTCCAAGTCAGTAACACACAAAATTGATGGAACCTGTCATCTCTGTCTGTTATTCTTGCGGAAATTACTCGTTGGCAACCCTGTAAATCCAATCATAGATGTACAGCAGGTTTCTCGGACACTCAGTCCTTGCATGACTATGAACGAGTCTAGTTCGAAACGTTGCGCTTTTACACAATGACACCCTGCCGTTATTTTAATGAATTGGCTGTCTTTAATTATCCTACGTATTAGTGCTGCAGAACTCAAATCTAGGTTTCGTGAAATAGAAAAGGAAGCTGTAAAGCTCTGTAAGCTTCGAAGTCATCTTCGTTTCAATGAAACTTTTATAATATATACAAATATATATATATTTAAATCTTCAACGAAAACAGTATCACCTCTCTCACTTTGTTCGCGGGTGATAAATATATACGTATATAAATATATATTTGTATGTCTGTCCACCCAAAAAGTGGTTGAAGGAGTTGAGCAATCTTCATAATTTTTTGGAGTTTGGTGGGTTGCCCTAGATGTGACCCATGTCAAAAAACTGGACTTAGCTGGCCATAAAAAATGACAGCGTTGAATTTCTCCACTGCTGTAAATTTGCCTCCACCGCGGTTGAGCGACGGAGAATGGGGCGTTCTATTTTTTTTCCTAAGTTAATTATTGAGGAGCTAATCCATGGAAAGAATGTGGCTGTGCACTAGCCTCGTTCATCAAAAATGACTTCGTTGAATTTGCCCTCTACCGCGGGTTATGGTCTTACACCATAACCCCATAACGATCGCGTTACACCATAACGATCGCTCCCTAAAAATTGGCTTCGTCTCCGTCAGCGCAAGGCTTCCTAGAATCCTCGGTGGTGACGGTGACCCTAACGTCATAGAACACACCGGTGAGTTATTGGCCTATGAATGTTTTTCTGAACACGTGAAGAGACGCAAGTTCAAACCGAGACCTCATAGGTGATGCGGTTAAAAGACTATGTAGTAGGAGTGATGACCTTGCTTACATTTCCACTTTTCGAAATCAACTGGTGAATCATTAATTGATAGTAATATCTTTCAAAACTGGCACAATAGATGTGTTTAAATGTGACTCCATTGGCTTAACTACTACGACTTTGAGCAGAAGACTGACTTTTCACTTATCGAATAAAAACGCACCTACGAAACACCCTCAACGAGACTCTTACAGGAATGTCCTCGTCGCTAACACGGTCATTCTCAAGAAGTTGATAGATCCCACTAGACTTGCTATTGACGAAGCCACCTACATACATCATGGCTCGAACACCTGCGATAAACCAACAGTGTGACAGCTTCACTAGGACCTTGAAACTTTTTAGTAATTAATAACTTCGTTTTGGTATCATAGATACAACTTGAACCAACTTATGTCTTAATTTGTCAAACTAAATTTAGAATCTTGATAGTGAATCAGGACCATTCGAAACGTCGATCAAACTATATATTTTGAATAAATTATACTGACTTTAGGAGCTTTAATCTATCATTTACCAGAACCTACGAAGCGCTTAATTCCTACTATCGAGAATAACAATCCACTATATAATAAAACACAGTTGTTGGTCGCTTGCTCCCTTGTTCCAATGTTGGTCCGTCTCTCCGTCACGCACTTAAGAGTTTAATAGGAGAAAATTCATGTATTGAAAAACAAGTTGAGATACCATACAATTTCATCGCTCGGGGTACCGGTGACAAATATATGTAGCTCTGGATAACGGGCTCTGGATCCCGGGCTCTGGATTTTCGGCCTCTGGATCTCCGCGCTCTGAATCCCCGCTTTCATTGCTGAATGATATCGAAGTACTGTAGTTGAATCTTCACGCTGAGCAGACGCCTATTTTATATTGAATTTACATCGCAGCCAAAGTTCGACGCAATAAGTTCAACTATCAGTTGGTAACCACAATACGATGAGTCCTGGGCATTTCCAGTGAATTCTCTTGACTGAACTATATTTTTCTTAGTGCAGCTTAACGGTTAATCAATTCCAAGCTGATAAATTATTCACGCCTTATCTTGCAGCGGGGATATTTTGCTATCTCAAAACTCATGGTTGTACAGCCTGCGTTTCACTAATGGAAGATCAGGCCTGCAGGGAGGAGACCTGTAATACAGCAAAACCTATACTGGGAACCGGAACAATAAAACGCTCAATCGATAGGAAATTGATATCGCCTAGTGAACGTGCAAATATTTATTAACATCGAAACAAACAGTTGACCATAGTCTGACCAGTTTATCTCAGCAGTTCGGTCGTGATCAAACTCCTCTATAGCGGTACCAATTATTAGGGTATTTCTGAGATTTCTCTATTTACTTGTTGTGGGCGGGGCTTAGATATGGGCCGAATAATATCTTAGAAATACCCACAGAATTAGCAATGCTATAGAGGAATTTGACCACGACCGAACTGCCTTGATAAAATGGTCAACCTATAGTTATAGGTATGTGCATCCTATACGTTAGGTCGCTCTATTCACGACGATCATGAATCCAAAGATATGCAATACCAGGAGGCAGTAAGGATGTAAACAGAGGAGTTGTCGAACGCATTAACACTGTGCGTTGAGAAGATAAATCAAGAAAGACGAAGGTTCTTCGGACGAGGTCCAGGTAACGTTATGCACGCCAAGCATCTTTCGCACTATTATTGATGTTGTATTCCGTGACAAAAGAAAAGGCTGGTAGCGTGTTACCTTCACACTGCACGTAAACTTCATTCTTAATATAGACGTTATTATTAGTGCCACTCACATTCCTGCGAAGAGACTAGAGACCAAATTACATAGGCTGATGTGCATGGGAAATGTAAATAGAAGAAAACCTAAGGAAAGTGTAGCTAACAATGAAACTGAAAGAGCTGTGGGAAAATTCCAGAGTACAGACGTGTTAAAGGTAAAGGCAAATACAGGTAAAGTCAGCTTCGACTGCACTCTCCAGTGGGAAACATATTAGCACTGGTTCGTGCGGCAGACATAGACCAACTGACCCCCGAGGAGTAAGTGCTGCGGCAGTCGACGAATGGTCGGTAAGAACTATGGCGCCGAAACCGAAGGTTCNCCCCCCAACCCTAGGGCTGGTACCACCACGATAGCTATGCGCGCCAGCAAATGCGCTGATTCAGCACGCCGAGTGCCTTGAGAAAGGCTGCACCTGGTGTGGGGATCGATCTCGGGTACCCCGGCACAACTGTGCAGCGCGCAACGTCTTCGGCTGCCGCGGATATTGCTGCACAAAGATGCAGCGCGTGAGGATAACACTGACAACAAATAACAGGTCACGAGCAAATAATTTACAATCATATTAGATAAGACTAAATTAAATTAGATTTTTGACATAGATTGATGAACAGACCAATTCATAGAGAGCAACCGCGATTCGACCCTCCAACTTTCTACGAGCTGCTGCCATATATCCTATTAATAACGGCCAAAAATCTCAAAATAATTAGCTTCTTTACTAAAAGTTTATTCAACGCCGTAAAGGTAGGTAGCATTGTAATTTATTTTTCACCTTATTACGCTTTGCATATTATTTCATCACGTGATCAAGATCAATAATGGTTTTTAACGGTAGTTTCAAGTGATAACAATACTCTTTGATCGTTTGGCTTAGCAAGTCTCGGAAACATGATATGAAACTGGCAGTCTTGCAGTAACAACAGCTTTATTTCTTTTTAGTGATGTCGGTTTTAACACATTTACCAACTTGAAAGGATACTTGCAGCCTATATTGCGTATCCACAAGGATATCCTCTTTTCAGAGGGTGTGTATCTGTCCTTCCGAACCTCTTCTTGCTGCTGCCCCCCAGCGTTACGACGAAGGAGGTGACGGTGATGCACGGCGCTGAGTTTCGATTTCATTTAGTTTCGTTCACAGACTCTCGATTTCATTTAGTTTCGTTCACAGACTCTCGATTTCATTTAGTTTCGTTCACAGACTCTCAATTTCATTTAGTTTTGTTCATAGACAGCTGTGAACTTTGTTCACAGTCTTACTTCTTATTACCTAGGCCGAGGAGGTGTTTTTGTGGAGTGTGTTTGTTTGTTTGTTTGTTTGGCTGTCTGTTAGTCGGTCTGCATGTCTCTTGGTCGGTGTGACTATCTGTCTATCACCAAGATAACTAAAAAATTCATGGACCTGTCTTTACGAAATTCACAAGAAGTGTTAGGTATGTTAGAAGTAGCAGATGATTAACCTTTGGCGAAGATCCGTTAAGCAGTTTGTTTGCCTATTTATATGCCTCATTTTTTTTTACGCCATAGCTCAAAAAGTTATAGGCGGATTTTTATGAAATTTACGCAAATTGCTTGGTATATGACAAAACATAAACGGTCAAATTTTTATGACGATTTGTTTATTCGTTTGTTTCTTTATCTATGTGGTTTTTTATAAGGTGTACAACAATGAGAGATATTGATTGTAATCTTCTGTCCCGGTCCTCAAGGTCTCGAGGAGGATTACACGTGCTGCGGTTGCACATACTCTTTCACTTTAGAGACTGTTAGATGCAGAACTCGTCAGTTCAGTCGGTGCTTTGTGCCCTGGTCTGTTGGGATTTGGAATTCATTGCCGGCATCGGCTTTTGGCCGTGTTGGCGTGCAGGCGTTCAAGTCAGCTGTTGATGACTTTTTATTGGATTCGCTTTAGCAGCGTTTCGGGCTTCCCGGTGTTACTCAATGCTTCGTTTGGGTTGTAATACCTGTCAGCGTTGGCATGAGCGTGAAGTTTTAATAATAATAATAATACTGTTTGCCGGTTAAATAACTCAAAAAATTATTAACGGATCCCTATGAAATTTATAGAAATCGTAAGTAGTGCTAAAAGACATAATGATTATATTTTGGTGATCATCGGTTGGTCTGTTTGTGTGTTTGACAATTGTCTGTCAACATATTTGTTCGCAGCATAACGCGAGAAATCATCAACGGAGCTTCAACAAAATTACAGAAGCTTTTTTTACTGTCAAAAGGCGCAAATGATCAGATTTTGGCGTTGATGCAATGAAAATCATAGGATCAGAACCAATTTGAATTTTGACGGGCTTTGCTTGGTGGAAGGAAGTGTTCACTCTCGAGTGCTCTAGTTTCTCTTTGCAATTGATTTGTAGTTTGTCTATCACATATATCCAAGCCTGCAGCTATGTGAGGTGGGACTTGATAGGTCGCGGGCTTGGAGATCACGCAATCTGTTTATACGAGATATTCCTAACCCTGGCACAATTCTGGTTGTCCCGTAAGCACTGGCGTCAAGCCTGCTATTCTATGTACGCTCATCACTGTGCGTGCGTTCAAGTAAGCTTTCTTGCCGCGCAACAACCACCAGAAGCACTACAAAAAGCAGTAGTTAACCTAGCCTAACCTAACCTAACCTTACCTAAGCTTACCTAACATAACCTTACCTAACCTAAAATAACCTTACCTAACCTAACCTAACCTTACCTAACCTAACCTAACTTCACCTTACCTAACCTAGCCTGATCTACGATAAAGCGAGCAAGCACAGTTCACGAACTTGAACGCCACCAGCACGTACACAGATGCCTGTACACAAACGTACACAGCGCATTTCGAGTGTGACGCCTGTGCGTCCCGGAAGCCTAAATTGCTGTGAAGGAGGTAATAAAACATAGAAATCCCACAGTGAGCTTTCAAATGTTTTTCAATTCTGCGACATACAGTTACGCAGATAGATTTTTACATCCTACAATCAAGTCTATCTATTCATAACGATCTTAATTCAAAGACATGAAAGAGTAAAAGGCACACAGTAAATTGAGTAAAAGAGAAGTTTATGTACGCAATCATATATGATAATTATTATTATTATTGATGTAACTATTGTTATTGATAATTTATTATCTTGCAATCAAAGGAAATACCTGACCAGGTTTTCTTTCGACTTCGTTCCAAAATATTGAAGATGTGGTAGAGTGAAAAGCAGGGAAAGTAGTCAGTGGTAAGAGTCGATTTGAGAATCCATCGCCGTACTTCCCTTCGGCTCTCGGTGCAGGAGTAACTACCCCATGCAGTGTAAATCCAGTGCCAGCGCTGTCAGTATACTAGACTCGAACCAGGGCTTCCAGTGCGCTACGACGAGATGCAGTCACTTCGCCACCGAGAGTGACGTTGCACACGGGGAAAGTAAACCACAGAAAAAAACATAGTGTAAAGATTGCTAGGAGACAAACGAAGAAAATAAAATAAAAATAATCCGAGCATGGTCTGAAAGATGACTTCAACGCAGACATAAAGCTCAGGTAGATCACCTAGAGTTCTAAAAGACATGACTTGCAGTAACATAAGAAAGAGGAGCCATAATATTCGGCAAAGAGTATAGCCTATCCAATGCCTACTAAGGCGTTATAAAATATACTGAGGAAAGCGTCACTTCTAGGGTTAATAACTGTTAAAGTGTACGCATAACATTATGGTGCATCTGCACACGATGACTGAATATTAACCGGCCAGAAGTAAGGGTTTGTTGTGGAGCACCTCCCCCCCTCTCTTTCTGAGTATAGGACTAAACCCTAGGGGAATTCCAGGATGTTTTGGAAGCTAAAATTGTCAGTCAGCTGTTGGGGAGGCCGTAATATCTGTCCATGTGCCCTCACCCACACAATCGCGTTATCAGTAAAGCCTTCACCTGCTGAAGGTGTGTCAAGGAAAATTCTTACTATTTGATCTACAGAAACAAGACAGTGTTTCCTGTGAGTATTCTAGTAAGGTTTCTTATTTCAAGTCTGTTGATTGCCAAAAGGTTTTAATCTTATTATGTTGAAACTGAAGAGAGTTATCATGTATACACTGTATTCTATTCATTAAAAAGATACAGACATTATTAGAAGATTGAAAGCTTCAGTAGTGAATGGATTATCTGACGCACCGCAACCCAGATAAAATTAACTCCACTATCGTTCGTATTACAGTGGCGTGGCAGAGTTCCTGGCGGCCCCAGGCTATATAAACAAAAACAGATTTCAATTCAAATGAGGTAGGTGACTGAAATGCTATTGGACTAGCTACTAATCTAGGAAAGATACACTGTTATGGCGCATATACATCAGAAGATGTAACACTCCCTTGGTAAGCTATAAATACCAGTCTTATGATGCAGCAGACAAATCATTGTGACATAGAACATACGCCAGAAACCTATCTACTTTAAAGGTCTAATATCTAGAGAGTGCTTGTGCAATAGACATTAGCATAGTGCACCAATATATGCATATTGTATAGTGCTATAGACTACTTGAACGTACTGTCAGTGATAATCTGTGCTACAGACTATAAATATAAGGAATACGAGTACCTCAGTGTGTTTACTGCCAGCAACTGGCGAACCTACGGTTGTTCGTGAAGAATAGTGAAGTATCCTGATACCAGTGATAGACTAATGAAGATACAGACTATTATTGACAGTGTCTGCAAGCAGTTCTAACTGGGAACCCCTGTATGATACAAGACTTGTGCTGGTAACGCCTGCCCGAGCAGGGGCAACGGGAACCAGTGCGCGTGCCGGAGCATGTTTGGTGGTTAGTGACAGTTAATAATAGTAAAGCCCCCACATCAGCGCTCGCACAACACTTCACACCGGTCTTGACTAACCCTCTAGCGTGTAATCTCAAATTTCCGTTTAATGTTACTTTCATTATGCTAGTCGTATTATGGTGTTCTGCAGCTGCCCACTAAATGGTTAATGCTACGCGTGTGGCACAGAAGATTTATTGTAATTAAGATTTCACGCTGCTGCATATTTTTCTACTGTTCTGTACGGAAATTATGTTAGTGATGGGTTGGATATTCGAATCCGCGGAACATTCGCACCTTTTTTGACATCCGTATCTGCATCCGTGGATGTCAAGATGGTAACATCCGCAGCAAAGGAGACGCGGATGTGCAGGTTTATCACTGTACACTAAGCTCATCCACAGTGCTGGAAACTGCAAATTCTCATTTGGATTGAAGTCATGCAAGCGCTGTGCCTGTCAACAAAGCACCGTTGGTAGGCCGAATATTCGCATCCGCGGAACATCCGCCCATTTTGTGATATCCGCGTCTGCATCAGCGGCTGTCAAGATGACAACATCCGCAATTACATCCGCATATGCCGGTGGCCAAAAAATTACATCTGACCTATCACCAAATTATCTTGCCAGAAATGTACTTCAGACATCAAATATCCACTAATATATGGTGTTGATCATTACTATCCCAATTTTAGGCGGAGGTTCGTCGTTCAGTTGTCTCTAGCCAAACAGGAACAGAATGAGGCCTGGGTCCTCGCAGGGAAAGTATTATCTGAATTGTTTATAAAGTGCGCTTGCCCTTGTGATCTACTTCCTGCATGAGATCAACCTAGGCTAGAGAAATTTGGAAATGCCGAAAGCATTAATCTCTTCCTCGAACACAAACTAAACACCAGCACACAAGACATGACGGGCTATAACTGTTGTCGTGCCGACCTTCGTGAGACCGCCACCGCTAAGGAGTAAGATCGCATCGCCAAACAAACCGCTGGGTCTGGAGCTGAAAACCACATCGGTGACCTTGCAGCCGTCCGGCCACTGAAAGTGGCCGTCCCCGTCCAGGTCCCTCGCAGTCAGCCAGGCAGACAGCACGCCCGACTGCAGAAATCCGCCACCTTGCAAAAGCGAGGAAACCTTAACTTTTTGATTGAAGTGAAGATGGGATCTTTAGTGATATGAGCTAGCACTAATAATTTAGAATCTTGGCTGTTTCAGGGCTGACAAGATAAATATATTGTTGGTGTACTTTTAGAACCAATGCAGTAAGCGGAGAAGAATATGCTCCTGCAGAACAATAATTAACAGTGATTTGAATCATCACATGACATGAACTAGTTAATGAGGTGAGAGGTGTGAAGATTAATGAAAACAAAAGTCATCTTTCATCTTTTTTGCTTAACAGTTAATTACCAGCGTCATTGCACTCCAAGCAGTGAAGTATTGAAGAAGATACATAGCATCGATGACACACGCTTATAGCGTAGTCCTCAAGTAATAGTAGTTTTGGAATAGAAGCTGATCATGTGGGAGGGGAGGGGTGTCACGAAGTTATGCCACCCCTTCCCGAAAAAAGTGAGGAACGACATTTACCCTACCTGCCGTAAATAAAGCCCAGGAAAGTTTTTTGGAGCTGTAGTGATGCTATAGTGTCGTTGAAATCGCTGGCTAGTTACGGTATTATGCATAGGAGATCACTACAAGTAAGCAATGGACCATAAGATGTACTGTTTAGAAGTTGTTTCCGTGAGATACTGTCAAACCTGATATCCCCGATAAGACGAGGTTTGCTCCTTCCCCAAATGATTAGATATTGGTGTTGATACTCAGAAAATCAGAACCAAACTGAATTTTCTGTTACCATTGCCTTGCTTGTCAGAGGTATGCGCTCTCAGAGTGCTCTGGTTATTCATCAAGGTCACTTTCTGTGCCAGTATTTTTCTCACGACAGGTGGGTTAGCTCAATTGAGGGAAAAAGTTTTTCATTTTTCTAGGGTTTCCAGTGATGAACACTTGTGTAAATTACCTCCGTTAAAGAGGTTATGTTTTTCGTGTTTTTCTTTCTGTTATTCTGTTTGTCTGTGCGTTTGTCTGTCTGTCCCCGAGATTAGTATTTAAGAAATTTACAGGGATTTTAAGGCATGTTAACAGTAACAGATGATTAACTTTTTGTGAAAATCCGTTCATCTGGCTGTTTGTTTTTCTGTCTACCTATTTTTCCTCAAGACCATAACTCTCAAAGTAATGAATGGATTTTCATCAAATTTATATGAGTTGCTAGGTATAATACGAAGATTAAATGACCAAGTTTTGCTGATATGCTTGTGCGTGTATCTGTTTGTCTTTATGCTTCTTTTTATGTTTGTCAGTAACATAACTCAAAAGTTGCCAACGGCATCTTCATGGAATTTTCAGGAATTGCTAGAATTGTTGAATGACACAATATAACCAGTTTGGTAATGATCGGTTCTTCCGTTTGTGTGTTTTGAATATTGTTTATCATATAATGTTTTCCAGAACATAAGTGAAAAAATTACAGGCGAATCTCCAACCAAATTCTTTACTCCTGACAGCCGTGGGAACTGAGGCTGTAGTTTTTCTGTGTTTGCCTGGTATATTTTGGGCTCTCCTACAACCGATCGGATGACAACTAGGGGTCTGCTTGAACGAGGTTTATCTTTGAGGTCTTAACCCTTCTTCAACTTATTTGAAATTCAGTGAACGGCTTCCTGACTGGTTATTAGCCTCCTGTCCGTGTCATTCATCCATTTATGGTAGCCCATACACAAAATAGTTGTTCAATTCCATTTCTCTTAAGTTGGGGCAATATATATAAAACCAATCGAACTTTAGTGCTACAAATCATTGTCGGAAAGCGAACAATTTTGTTCTTTTGTTTCACAAAGAATTGCTTTACTTTTAAATTTGATCACAAACAATAAAACATAAAATGTAGCAGCATCTTTGTGGAACCTAGATTTGTAAAAGTGTGAAATTTGCTACGTAGTGTTCAAGAACTGAACAGAGAGTTTCTCATTCAGAAAACATTTCTTTCAACAATAGATTCCTAAAATAGATCGTTTTAAACGAAAAAGCCTCCATTGCTCACTGCAGCTGCTGGGCCATAGCTAGAGGAGGACTACAACTATTGAAATTCTTCATATACAAATAAACTATAATTTATGCGTTTGTATCTATACATAGCCATACATCAACAAAAGCGCAATGCTGGCTGGCTAGAACACCGCCACTTTTGAGAATCATTGGATGAAGTATTTGCAGCCCCCCCCCAAAAAAAAAAAAAAATCTGTGCTAGATCCACCCTTGAATCAACATTATTCAAAAACACCTAAATGTGCCTTCTTATTAGAACTGGTAAGTGCGGATCAACTGATGATGACTCCACTTACTTGCCATAGCAGTTTTGGCCTTCTGCAGAGCCTGGGCGTTCTTGATGACAAGCGGTATGCCGCCCTCCTCCTCGCACAGCGATCGCAGGTTGTCCAACGAGCCGTCTCTGGTGTCTGCTGAGGTGAGGAAGACCTCTTCAGGACCAGGCACTTCGGGGCACCCTCCTGCAGTAGTGATGCCTGTTGATGGGCTTGGGTTCGTCACTGCACCGTGGGCTGGAGGCAGGGTAGAGTGCGGTCACTTGTTTGTTTTATACACTCCTCTAGCTAAATCTATACTTAACTTTAAAAAAATTATTTCAAAAGTCATTTTATATGTTTTATCACAGTTCTAATGTTATTAGCTAGTGTACTATCAATAAGGGAAGCAGTCGCTGCAAATTCTTTCAGAACTCTGAGGGAAAGAGACAACACACTACCAAAAATATTCTCACCAAAGCATAGACTAGCTTATGCCACATTAATTGGGATTATATAGCTGGCAGTAGACGGACCAATAGGCCCATTCCCAGAGAGCAGCTGGGATTTACGTCCCGGCCCTCTGTGAGCTATTGCCATTATGTCAGAGTCATTTAGATACCAGAGAAAGAAAATTGGAAACAGGGAATAAACTCATGCCAATTAAGGAGTTGATCGTGAATTCCTGATCAATTGCTGCAGATCCGCGGAGCTTTATTACCTATTACCATGGCCTCCGAAGTATTGGTCATTAAAAGCATGTTACTCCTAAAGGAGGAGTCCGTAATTGAGGAGGGTGTTACTCCTAGTGTTTGTCGAGAGGATTTTTAAATGTAATCACTGTCTCTCCACCGAAACTTCGAGTTTATTCCATGTATTCATTATGCAATTCGGGTGAAAAAGCTATCTGAGAATAGTTCTCCGTTTTTGTGTGTTTACATTTTCAGAAGCTGTTTTGCAGGCGTTCATTAACGTTTCTGTCAAAAACTCCCGTTGTATGCTCGTCGGTCAAGCCATTCAAGTATTTGAATGTTTCTACCATTTGTCCCCTGAGTCATCTTTGCTCGAAAGAGAGGAGTCCCACTTCCTTTAGAAGACACTCGTATGGATTGTTTCTCAGCAGTGGTGTCTGTTTGATTGTGCTTTCCATATTATCGATAAGTATCGTTGTTCTTACGTAGTGACCAGAATCGAATTGCAAATTCTTAATGCCAAAGGTATGATTATGTCCTTGGATTTGTACCAAGAATTCACTATATAATAAAACGCAGTTGTTGGTCGCTTGCTTGCTTTCTTCCTTGCTCTCTAGCTCGCTCCAATGTTGGTCCGTCTCTCCGTCACGCAGTTAAGAATTTAATACGGGAAAATTCCTGTATTGAAAAACATGATGAGATACCATACAATTTCAGCGCTTGGAGTACCGGTGACAAATATTGCTCGGGACCTCTGGCCTCTGGGTCCTCGCTTTCATTGCTGAATGATATCGTAGTAGTTGAATCTTCACGCTGAGCAGACGCCTTTTTATATTGAACTCGTTCACCAAACGCGACCCTTTTGATGAATAAGTCATAGAAATATATATTTGAAAACATCTCGGCTCAACAAAAGGTTAGATAAGCACCAAGCGCAGCCCTTTTGTTGAATCAGTCATAAAAATATATATTTGAAAAAATCTCAGCTTAACAAAAGGGTTGATAGTCTAGATGAGGCGTAATTAAGTGACATCACCCGTAGCACCGTTGAAAATGAACATGTCCAAACACGGGCATGCAGGCAAGCGCCCAAGNTCCCCGTATCCAAGATACCCTCTCCGCAACAAAAAAGTTGGGTACCTCGGAATTTTTTTCTTCAGTATTAGATAGGGGAAAATAAGGCTTCGGACAGACGGACGGACGGAAGGACTGACGGACGGACTGACAGACAGCTCTCTTATTATAGTATAGATTTACATCGCAGCCAAATTTCGACACTGGAAGTTCAACAGTCTGTTGGTATCCACAATACGGTGAGCCCTGGGAATTTCCGGTGAATTTTGACAGAATTACATTTTCTTAGTGCCAGTTAACGCTTGATCAATTCCAAGCTGATATTCACGCCTTATTTTGCAGGGGGGATATTTTGTTATCGCAAAACTCATGGTTGTACAGTACAACTAATAGAAGATCAGGCCTGCAGGGATGAGGCCTATAATACAACAAAACCAATACTGGGAACCGGAACAATAAAAAGCTCTATCACAAAGTAGACATACCCTCTTTGAAGACCGTGATAGCACCAGTCCTCTCTTCCAACTGCACGTCATCGCGTGTCCCGTTGGTCAGGTAGCACGTACCCGTGTTGTCGTCAAAGGTCATCGCCGTGCAGTTACGATAGACAAGGCATTCAGTTCTGCAGCGACCTGAGGAGTGCATGGTACTACATTGTAATGGATTACTTATAAAAACTATAGGTGTTGCCTATAGGCTCACAAAAGTTGAGTTAAGCTAACCCTACACGGCTTGAATTCTCCGCATCTTTAGAAGATTGTGTTGGCTTCATTTCGTATTTTCACCTTTCATGCAGACGTGATATGAGCGATATTAACGTAATTTTTTATTCCTGTATTTAATGGACGTAGCAACTATAGGACGTTCCAAATTATTATATTGGTCTTCTACTCGAATTAGGTAAAATCCATATACAGTATGAAGAATTACAGTCTCTAGACATGTGACGAAGTGACTCTGGTATTTTCTTGCCGTTGAGATTTTAACACAAATAGATGACAGCTAATTTTAGCAATTTATTACATAAAATGTTCTCGGTGTCCTAAAGGCATCTACTAGCTGCTCAAGGACATCCTCTATTTGCTAGCCTCGTTACACAAGGGTTGAATAACAAGAGGGAACACAATCACATTCCGACACATATACCCACGGTAGCTGTAGCATTGAGTGCTGAACTGGTGGAACTGTAGTTACCTGGATTGAGTATCGAGCCAGGTGAGCGACCGTTGGCGCTTGGTACGCTAAGTCAGCTAAGTTGCTTGGTACCCAGAAATCAGAGTGTAGGGGGCGCGGGTCATTGAACCTTCCATCAATGGCACCATAGTTCTTAACTGCCCGCTATTCCTCTGAGGTTGTCCTATAGCTGCAGCACGAGCCAGTGTTTGGGGGTTTCCCTATGGAAGGTGAGTTCAAGTTTGCTTAACTTATCCAAGCCAAGGAATTTTTTTTTATCTTTTGCTGGCTGCTCTCTTCCCACCAATCAGAGGCACCAAGCCCAAAGCCATCTCTTCCCACCAATCACGGGATCCCAGCCATCCCAACCCCCCAATCACAGGCTCTCAACCATTCGGGTAGCCAATCAATAAGTCAGCCTGGCTCCAGCCTTGGGAATAATTTCAGCTTCCTATCTTTATAGCCAACCGGCGCTACCTCCTATTATTGAACAAACCTCTTGGTTTCTTTGCATTTACGTCAGCGACTGTAATATGCGTAGCGTTCGTATGCGTGCTCATTCAAATGCGTAGCTCTTCAAACATAGCTTTAAATTTCTCTATTTCCGTGATAGAAAATAAATAAATTTAAGCATTCACAAGAAATTATTTTAACACTTCAATCCTCCATATATATCTGTATCTTCAAGCCTAAACTTTTCATCCTATAATTTCCTCATAAGACGCTCTCATTCCGTACAATGGAGTTTTCGTATACTTTAAGCGTAATCTGACTGCTGTTAGCACCTGCAACGCGATTTATAATGGCGGAACCATTCATCTCACCATGCTATATATGGCGGACCAAATGTTTGTTTCTTAAGCTTCCAGCAAGTCAAGTTTATTGGGTTCAACTTCGCCACGCGAATCGATGACCCCTAATAATATTTTCTTTCAGATACTAAGCAGCGGCCGAAAATAGGCCTCGTTCTATTCTTTACCGCCAGATGCTACTGATGATCCAAGCCTCTTTACGTAGATATTCTGGAACCCTCAATGCAGCGTAAACTTTACACTGGCTTGTACAAGTACTTACTTCGATTATTTTAGGAAATACAAGAAAACATCAGTTAAAACCGGCTCACAGATGCTCCTGTGGCATTGCGTCCTCCAGAAAGACCCAGTATTATGCTGCTGAACATGGAGCACCAACATACTTGAACTTCAGTGAACGTTACTTTGCTATTTTCGCGAATTGTTAGCACCATCATTGGCCTCGCAGAGGGTAGTACTCATAAACTTTTATTCGTCAAGGTTCAGGAACAAGCGACGGCCTCGATACCAAATCGTTAGCAATGCGTCAACAAAATGAAGGAATAGTATACCGGCAAGACAAAATTTTAACTGTAGCACTCTGACAGCTTATACCTCGACAAAAGACATAACCTCCTCGACGGAAGTACGAAAATGGAAAAAGCTAAATAAAATGTGCTTCTAGGTCGTTGCGTGCTTCTGGTACTCACAGGATATGACTACAATGTTCTTTAGTTTTGCATAAACTTTGAGCACTAATGCTTACTAATACGTATAACTCGGGCGCTGTTAGACCCTTCACTTTCCTCAATGAGGTAGTCGTCATGGTCCTGTGATGTATCAACTTTTGTAACCAGTAGCAGGTTAATACTGACTCTACCTGATATTGGAACTAGCATCAATTGAGGCAATAATCGTTCCCCCGATCTGTTAGCTTTTACGATAAAATTACTGACGATCAAACTTCTGCTGGGTGTTCATTTACAGTACTTGGCCAAAACTTCAGCAACCTGCGCCACTAAATGTTCGACCTTAGTAATGCGTTGGAAGACTACTATTGCATTCCAAACTGCAATGTGGCGTAGCTTTATACTGCAGCACAACATGCCAGTGTCTATGCAGTTCACTACAGATAGTTGTAACGATCTTTGCTATGTATATGTTGGGTCAACTTTCTCTAGTTACTCTATAGTGTCGGGGCAACACTAGGTAATCTTGCGCGGCGTCTGAAACTATACTTAAAGTCAGTTAAGTTGAGCATGCGGTTGTGTAGCGTAATCCCGGATTTGCAGTGATTCTAAAAGGAACAGAATAAAGAATAATAAAATACTGTACAGAAGGTCAATAATAACGGGAAGCTCTCTTATCAAGGAATACAGAGCTTGGGAATAGTAAGACAGGAGAGAGGAGAAGGAGCGGAACGAAGATTATCCACATGAGTTTAAAATATAGATACTAAATAAATACATTTCACATGGCACACGAGTCCCAGTTTATCAATACAGCAACATTTTACACAAAGACTGGGTATTACTGGCATTACAAATTGCACTGCATTTCGCACCACTAAATATTTGGCCCCAGGTGTGGCAAGAATATGCTCTGCCTTCCGGTGTACATGACCAACGGTTTGTAGCCAGAGCCATTGCGGATTGTCCTGAATATGTAGTGGAAGAAAATATTGTAGGCAACAGTAAAATATTCCCTAAAGACGGAATCCTACAGGATATGGTGACTGTCCGTACCAATGGAATACAAAAGGCTATAGTAGTTCAAGGGGCTGTACGCTACAGAACTACCGCCCATTTCGGGGTGAAGTATTTAAGCGAGTGCTAAGCGTGGATAGGCACCATTAGGCAGCGGTGTTGATAACTAAGTATATATATAGTGCATAAAGCGCTGTTATCACCTTCATATTTATTTGCGCATAGTCTCCTCTACCGCTGCAAAAGTTTACTATCATGTGCGCCGCTGCAGCAGGCTAGAGGGCTGAGCTCATGATAAACGTTGCAGGGCTGAATACCAGCCAGGAAAGCGAGCTCTTGCAGCGCTTGACGCGCTTACTCAGCATTTGATGTCTGCACAGGTGCCGCGGTTGCACTGTCCAGAATCAGGGTGGGTCGGGGGCATGGGCTGTTGTGTAAAAGCCTTCCGTCGATGACACGATATCTTTTGTCGATCATGATCAACTGCAGCCATACATTTCTCAGGGGCCAGTTGAACTATATCTACAGCACGAACCAGTGCAGGTGGGTTTCAAGTAGGAAGCGCAGTCAATTGACTATATTACACAGATACCTGAGCAGACAATCGTTACAAAACGCTGAAAGTGACTTAGACAATGAGACGAAGAGCATGATAAACTTCGGAACAACTATTTAATGCTGTCCATGGCTTAGAAGTTAGTTTGGTATAATCAGAATTTACGTATGTAGTTTCTACACTTAACTCACTATTAGGCGAAAAAGTTTTACACAAGCTACAGCTCTGGGGTGGTTTTGTCGAGCTTATAAGCTCTGGCCTCGATGCAAGCTGAAGCTGTGTAAGTACTACAGTAGCCTTCGTTTTATTGATTACCAAGAACCCAACATGCATTTGATGCAGCATAATGTTGTCTAGGAAATACGTGAAGACACTTGCAATTCGTTAGACCAATATTTCTTTGGTTCTGTGTCTCCCAAGGACTTCAAAATTTGTTTACCTAACCTTTAAATGGCAAGGCTGATATATTACAATTATTATATTTCTCTGTATGTTTCTGTATTGCATTGCACAGACTGATAATTCATATCTAAGTTCAATAAAGTGTTTTTATATGGACAGAGAACGTGTTAGTGAATTAACTAAATAAAGCAATCCATATATTTGCAATGAAAATTCCTCTGTTATTTTATATGTGCACAGAGAGGTTACTAGAGCTCATATTAATCAAAATAAATACAAGTTAGTAAAGCTCGGAAGGTGTTGTGTCTCACAGTTACCACTTGTATGTTCATTTACGAAGCTCAAGCACCACTTGGTGTGTGTCAGCCCAATCAGTGTGAACGAGCTCTCTCATTGGCCGCACGCACTGGGGCTTATACGTTTGGTTTTAAAATTTGAATTACAAGTGTGGGGTTCGTAGCTCGCGTTTCTCTAGAAACGTGAAGATGTTTTTAAATTACAACTCAGTACGTCGTGCAATGTGGTAATGTTAGTGAATCTGGACCTTAGACACTGTCATTCATATAGTAACTTTGTTGATGCTCTAGTTGTGACAAAATTTCAAAATTAATTTTGTTACATTACGACATTGCTAGTATTGGCACTGCATATTCAATTTAGTTTACTCTTTACGTGCTCGTACTCATAGGGTAAATTTTTTAGCAGTCGTCTTTGTAGTAACAGATATATTGATGGTCAAAACAAATTGTTGAAATTGTTATTATGATAACTATAATACTTCTAGCCTAAAACCATATACTTGTAGTATTATATGTAATCCAGAGTGAAGAAAGAGCAAAGGGCATGAGTATGTAAAAAGTAATAGGGATCGAATTGCGGGTAATAAGATATTGATCGCATTCGTATGCTGAATTATCGGTGATGGCTAATAGGTTTGGTAGGATTATTACACACAGACACAATACGACACAAATCATGAGGACATTCCCAATTATAATTCGTAAACAATGTTAAATTTACCTAGAAACCCAAGAATATATCCTTGCAATCGCGTCACGTATTCTTCATACGGATACCGTTCGGCTATGCCATCTACTTCGGCAGGCGGCATTTGCACCGAATTTCCACAACTCAGCAGCGTAAAGTCAGATCCACGTGACAGTTTTTGCTTCCCGTGCGTACGCAGAGCGCAATGCGTTCGAATGTTTTGCTATTTCGTTGCGTTCATAAGGTGAACAACTTGCTGCGTTCGTAGTCCTCACAAGTTGAAAGATATACATATTACCAATTCCAATTGTGGTACTAGCTGAGCAAACAAGCTTGACGACGAACATTTAAGTAATTAGTTTAGAGGGAACACAGACGTGCAAGTAGGGACTCAGCAACGTTCCCACATTTTTTTATTGCGCATGTTGAGCAAAAGACCATGGTGAGAACCCGCCTTGAAACTTCAACTACAGCAATATCCATGGTTGAAGGGCTTAAGATACCGGCTATTTTATATTATACTGTGGTCGTTCACAGCCCGTTTCTTTCCATGAGACCGAAAAAAAAAAATTCTGTGTATTACCTGAAATGCTGTTTGTTTTGAATTGGTGTAACTTGCGGTGACTGATGCTTTTACTAAATAATAAACTACTGCACAAGTGATGTAATCAGACTGACCTCAACCCAACTGGCTGTAACTGCAACGCACAAGCATGCATGGCGCTAATGAACAAAAATGAGATCCAGGTTAGTTACAGTTGATGTTTATAATCAGGCTTTGTCCCAGCTTAAGAAGAGAACAATACAGAAAGAGTTCAACGGGCAACTGCGTGAAAGCTATAAGCATGTAAATGTAGAATGATATAAGTATCATGAATTGTGCTGTTTCTTACCTATTGCGCGAAGTTCATGTAAAGTATATATATATATATTGTATATATATTTCTGCGATATTTGGGGCAAAAGCGAGAGGAGTGGGGCAACTCCTCTCTTAAGGCAAGTCGTTCACGTCTGCATATATCTGCGTTGAGTACCTTGACAATCAAAATTTAGACGAAATCCAGGTGAAGTTGCTCACATCAGCTCCCGTGTGTGGGTTCACGCTGCTGGGTGTCTTCTAGTGGGTAGCAGTTAGCGACCAAAGAGAGAATCAACACCGATTTATCTCCACAGTGCACATAATCGTTGATCGCTGGTCTATCTGGTATTTTTCAAAACTCTATAACTTTTGTATTAGTTGTGTTGCGAAAATGCGGAGTCATTTTATTAAACAGTCTTCGTCCCCGTACAACGAAACTAATAGAATATTTTGTCGCCACGGCTTTGCCGCAGTCTCTGCTTGGAATGCGAATATCACAAGTCCTTCCAGTTCTTTCTGAGGGTCTGGCGACATTCCGCCTATTCACATTCACAGTGACACGCTCCAAAAATTTTCCAACATATTTAATTGCGATGTGCTAGAGTCTTTGTTGTACTGAATACAACTGGAGACAGTTAAGTCGTTTGTGGTAAGATCGTACTCCTGTATGCCATGAACTTGAAGTGAGGGGTCTTTGGTTGAGTTCAACTTTTTCCAACTTTTTTCTCACAATTTACGTACAGAGTGGAGAGCAGTGCTCTATTCTCGGTAAAAATATTTGCTTCCATAGAGTGATCATCACCTCTACTTCGCGTGACGAGAGAGTCTGTAAAACATCCACTCCATTTTCTTCCCACATGATAACTCTAGCTGTCTGTTCTTCAAGAGTAGCATCGTCTTGCATTCTCACTCCAAGCTTTTTAAAACTGTCTTTCTTTCAATTTCATGTCCATCACTGGTAGTCTATAGTGTGCATTCAAAGAGTATTGCATTTTTTCTGTATCTTAAGAGGTTGAATTTTGTTTCTTTAAAAGCCATATTATATTTTGCAGACCCCTGGTAGAAACCTTCCAAATCTCGCTGGACAGGCAGCGCGTCTTCTACAGATGCAGCAGCTAATATTTGTATATCGTCAGCAAATAACGAAGGGACTGCATAGTTGCATCCCTACCCCATGTCGTTAATCATGATAACAAAAAGTACTGACCCAACCACAGTGCTTTGTGATACTCCACAGAGTATAGACTGTCTAGAAGACACTCTACTGTTGAAAATTACACTTTAAGAAACTTGGAAAGATATGTCAGGCCACTGATAACATTTTCAACGGATATGATAAGAATTTCTGTTCTCCAATCTTCTGCAATTGCTCGGACTCCAAACTTTACCCTATTCAGAGATCCTAATCCCCCATATTGCCCTAAAAGACCAGTCGGTAACGTTTCACTTTCCATATGGAAAACAATATTCATTGAGAACAATGACGTACAGTATTCAACACATTTGAATAACAACATCACACTCACACACTGTGGTGCCCTCAATGGTGTAGGCGATGTGGCTGGTGATGGCGGTGTCGGGGGCGGCAGACAGCTGCTGGGCCCGGGACCGCGTCACCCCCAGCAGGAGCAGCACCAGCAGCCCGGGGGGCATGTTTCGCGGTTAGTGCTCTCATCCGTGACCTTCTCTATCGGGAGGGAAATCATGAAGATTAATTCGATTTAAGTGGCAGAGGATCCTGTGCAATATCCTTAAATATTCGATGAGCCATGGATGGATTAGATTTGGTACTGATTTTACAGCTTTAACCTACAAGGACACTTGTATTTTATGGACGATGGTACAAACAACGTTTTTCCAACGGAAAACCAACATTTTATATGGGGCGTTTTGGAGAAAGCAATACTAGTTGATGTTGGGGCCCAAGGTTTATGTTCAAGCAATTTTATTTCACAGATGAAAAGTATGTATTTTACAGGCAAGTATTTACACTAACCGGCCAAAAACTTTTCGTACCCTTGAAAATATGGGTAGTTCCAAACAATATATGAGTGATTTCTTGATTACCAATTTACAGGAAAATACGAGTAATATGGGAACAATAGTTACGGTCAATGTCACACGCAGCCAAGATTGCGCTGCTCTCTCCACCATGAACTAGCAAGAATATTTTTGTGAAGAGAAAGCCTATAAAATTGACCTCTGTCTTTCACAAACTATACCGGTTATAAGTTTAAATAGTGCTGGGAAATATACAAGAAAAGTATCTCAACTGATGGCTATTAAGCCTTAGAACTATGTAAATAAGTATTTTTCATTTGAAAGTGAAGTGCAGTCATTCAGCAGTAACAGTGGGACAGCTAAGATTCTCTATGCTGGCGACCAGCACTCTCTTAAGTGATTAGTGGGAACAAGTAGTCGGAAATTAGTTCAGCAACAGACAAGCATATTTAACGAATGCCCTGAAGAAATTTGTTGTTGAACCATACCCCGAAAGTTGAAGGAAATGGGTTCTAGGCGTTACACAGCCTCTACGAAACGATTTGTTAGTGATGGAAATCGCAAAGGCGAGACTGTCAAGCAATGGACACGTATGATTGGTTGAATCGCAGTGAATTCACCTTGCTCCATGAAGCTTGGAACCTTCATGCAGAGCTCCCACAGTAGAGGCATCTGTGGGTAGTAAAATGAACTGGGAACGTTTCGTAAGGTCGGGTATAGGTTCGGCCACTTAATTTGTGCAGCAAGAAAATGAAATTTCAGGTTCATTGGAGTATTCTAGGCGACAAACCACACCCGGCTATGGAATTTTATTTTTCTAATGAATCCAGTATTTTTTAAAGTAACAACGTCTACATCCACTGATTTGCTGTACCACAAGCTTGGTATAGGAATCACGAAGGATCATCAATGAATGGCCTCCATAGTCTCCTGATTTGAACCCTAGCGATCATTTGTGAGAGCAACAGGTGAATAAGCTGTGAGCCACAAAACCTCTGCTTACTTTACTTGCTTGGACGATTTTTGTTAAAGTTTACACGTAGTGAGGAAAAATATTAGTTTGGACCGCTTGTAAAAGCATGTAAAATCTATGCCTTATAGAATGAGAGTTGTAGTCATTGCAAAAGGGGGTCCAATAAACTAATCAGCTTATAATTGTTATAATTACAGTCACATTTCTCCATGGTCGGGTTGTGAAACTAATTTTACTTGACATGGAAAGAGGGTTGTTCAAGCACTACAAACGATATTTTTCCTGGAACTCTCAGGGTCCCTCACACAGAACTTTTGAATGTACATATGTTGCACTCGTACGAAACCAAATATTTGTCGTAGGAATAAAGGTAAAGAAAATATAATTGTAGCATGTAAATTGCAAATGCAACAACAGTAAAGAGCATAATTGGCAGTGTAGAGCTATCTTTGGGTCAAATGATTTAATCTGCAATAAAAGAAATATATTTAATCAACAAAAATCATATTATTGTGGAAAAACGAAGCTAGAGTATCCTCGGAAGCACACAGCCCGCAGCAAGTCAGAGAACCATGCACAGACATTGTTTGTGGTGCACGCGGTCGCATGAGTAAAACCTCACACTGACGCCAATGCAGCACAGCTTTCGCTCTTGTTTAGTGGGCTGCAAATAACAGTAATATCTGCTATCAGACGTACTATGGCACGAGATCAGTGGCGAAAAGAGGAAAACTTGTAGGCTGATGTCGTGGGCCCAATTTTGAGAATCCCCCGTATAATTACTACCATGGTAGTAGTGTACTGTGAGGCAGGGCATTGCATAAAGATTCACCTTTTATATTTTCCTCTTGAAGTCATTAATTTAGTCCCATTATCGATGTTATTCAGCCATTGCTCATAACTTGCAGTAATGTTTGATCATATTTTTTTGGTTAGTTCAAATTATCGTAGTGAGAGAATGTAATCAGCATGATATCGGCCATAAATTTATCAGCAGCTATCTACTTCACAATAAAATATCCTTGCTATTAAATGTACCGGTGCCGTGTAAAATAACTCTGGAAGGGAAAGCTTGTGACAGTCTACGCAGTACTTACATGAGGGAAGTCATGAGTAAACATGATCCTTATACGTTTTAATTTTAAATCCACTCTAGCCTATTTACTAAAAAAAACTCCGTTGTCCCTGAAAAAGTGTCTTATGTTATCGCAGATCTGCTAGAAAAAGTACTGAAAGTTTTAGATGTATTAAGAAGCCAGATTCTACGTGAGCCATAATGAGCTTTGGAAAGTAGAAAATTCAAAATAAGAGTAGTGTTTTAGATATTACAAAAAATATTACTGAAAATCTTAAGCGCACTAAGCAGAACCGTGATTCGTTTTATACTGAAGAAAAAAGAACATATTTAGCAAGCATCATCAAAAATGTATCTCGGGGAGGCAAATAGAACTTTGATTTAACAATGTAATGGTGTTATGTGGTAACGACATGGCTACGTGAGTAGCCCTCCCTTCACCTGAGGACGCTGCACAATCCAACGGCGTGAGCTGGAGAAGAACAAGGCACAGTGTGTGCTCGACTGCAGTCCACTGCCCAACTGACCAGCAGTGTCCAGCTAACTGCACCTGCTGACTGCAACGGTCAAGTTCTTGTCGCAAAGTTGCAGTTACTTTTGCAGATCGCATTGTACAATCACGCAATCAACTTATGAAGGAACGATCAGCCCGTACGTCGACACAATTATAGAGCGAAAGTCGGTTAGGTTCTATGGGAAACTTCCATGATTTAAACATTCTACAAGGTCAACTTCGGGCGAGTATTCAAACTCTCACGCTCACATGACACATCGAGGCCATAATCGCTTATAGTACGTTACTAATAAATCATTAGCGACCTGACCTCCCAATATGTTGGCTTGTGATCAAAGCATCGAACTTCATCTTAAAGGGCGAACCGGACACTTTGGATTAAAGTTCTGGACAAGCTGTTAGATTAGATTATGTCGATCTAAATGGTCAGCTTGAACTCACCTCAAATCTCTGAACCGAAGCATTGGTCGCATCGGTTCAGTAGGGGTAATTTATAATTCAGCTTACACTACTACTACTTTGATGATTATCATCTTCTCCCCCCCCCCTCACAAGCTAATCGTCACTCAATGTATAGCTTCATTTCCTCCACCAAGGAGGCCATGGTTTAGTCGAGTTTGTCTCTTTGTCTGACACCAAAATAACTTAGAAAGTTACGAACTGAAAACCATGAAGTGATTTAACCTAGGCAACCACGAAATGGTATAATATACATAGGCAGTTATGTGAAATGGTATTGACAATCATAATCTGCAGCTTTAGATGTTTTCAGTAATGAAGGGTTGTATCAGCCCTAAATTGTTCTGTTTTAGATCATTTACTGGCTGTCTTGGTATCTTTATCTTATAGTTCTACCGTATACAGTATGTATTTTTAGTTCATTGCTACCAATATAGTATTGGTAGTATTACCGTGGTTTTAATTCATTGTTTTATAACATTACGATAATTTCCAAACCTCCTTTTCGTAGCGGCTACTGGATGAGGTCTAGTGCAAGCTCTACATCCATATATTTCTTTGGTTATTACTTCAAACCCGTCTTTGGAACAGACTGAATTGAAGGTGATCATGAAGTACATTACGTCTAGTAAAATTGTGATATTCCTAGAATTATGAATGAATTTTCAATTATCTTTCACGCACTGGCTTGTAAAGTGTTATTTTCTTTAAAGCATGACAACAGGCAAAATCTAACAGAGGTCATGTCGTGAAGTGGTTTAATGTCCATATGGTAGTGGGCGACACAAGCTGGAGCGAGGGGATTATTTGCATCTGACATCAAAATTGATCATTTTTTAATAATTCTTATCAAAACGTGTACAATAAATATGTTTAAAACTGGAACAATATGTACGCATCTTGCAGTTTCTCGTCCCGGCAAAACCTAGCATTATGCAGACAGGGGGCTCATCCGTCCACCATTGCGTTTTAACATTATGCATACAAAGAGTCGAGTCAGTGACTCGATCTGGATACCTAGAGACATGGAGATGATACTTACAAGGTTAGTGCACGCGGAGGACCCAAGCGGCAGTGTACTCTGGGTAATAAGCTTGTGACGTTACAAGAGAGGATTCGATCGTAATACAGTCGGAGACTAGCATTGTTCCTCATAATTCAGGTATGAATGATGAATACCAGAGTTAGTTAAAAATAGCAATGATCAATATGATACTATTGGTCAAATTGTCGTAATATTTAATGATTATTCAGGTTTTTTCTGCAACAGGCACGCACCTGGTCAGACTGTGTCTGTAAAATGTGGACCTAAGCTGTGCCGTGGTTAAAAGATCCTCCTCTTCTTAATCGCAAAAAACTACAGCATCATTGAAAAATAATGGACTTAACAATCGCCAGTTTGAAAAACATCGTCTCGTAAGACAATTAAGATGTGGAGAACTGGTTATTAATATATATATATATATATATATTTGCAAGTTAGTTAACGCGAGTCGGACGCGACACATACTTTTATATTGCTGTACCGCGACCACCTCCACCAAGGTGGTTATGTTTTTGTTGTGTTTGTCTGTCTATTTGGCTTTTTGTCTGTCACCAAGATTACTTAAAAAGTTGAGAAAGGATATTTTGCTACGGAATTTTCAGGGATAGTTTGGTCTCAGAACCAATTTGAATTTTTCGTAACCGTTCCCTTGCTTGGAGGAGGAGGCATGCACTCTCAGAGTGCTTTAGTTAACTGCTGTTATCTCTTATCGTGTCATATTACCCAATTTATGCATACGTATGAAATTCAGATTTAAAATTGCTGCAATTTGATACGTTTTTCTGTCAGCACCAAGCCTGAGTTCTTGCAAACATATATACTCTTAAGAGTCCCTCTATACAACGGGCAGTCCTTTTTACCAAACGATTCAGTGTATTTACAACTTCAAGTTCTCTGTCCTGCAGCCAACGGTGTTCGATGCACCCCAAAACTCAGTTCATTCGATGTTTTATGAATTTCTTCCCCTGTTTTGTGAATTATGCATTCGACATCATATTGGGGGGGGGGGGTTAGGCTTGTCTTCTTGTTCATGCTAATTTGTGCGACATTTTCGCTTTGTTTGCGTGTCTTCAGTTGTGGATTGTTGCTGGAAAAACGGGCGCAACTACTGAAATCTTACTTTTTTAACCTCAGTTGGGTTCGAAATTTTCATTACCTCCGGTCCGGTCCTCACCAAGGATCACACTTGAGAGAAAGACTTTAAGAATCAAAAATTTAATTTTGTGTTCGACGTGAGGCACACAGTGCGGTGTCAGATGGGTACTGCCGCAGCAGCTAACTTCATGTACTGTATCTACATACAGGCCACTGGACCAGTGGTTATCCACTGTACCCGCGGCGCATACAGTGAGCTAGAGATAGTATTTCCTCGAATAAAAGAATTAATGCAAGTACTATCAGCTCACAATGTAGCAATCAACACACATAAAACGTAACTTAAAACGGCGCTGAAAAATCTATGGAGAAAAAGAAAGTGCTCATGATCAGGGTGCATATTTCGCTCTTGATAGCCTATAAATTTTTACAAACCATCGAGGTGACTACAGTAACTTTTCACTGAAAGAAAGTATCAATGAAGCAAAAGTAACGTCCGATATACAGTAGTTACTCTTGGGAGGCGCAAACTGACATGCACAAAATGAGAGTTATAACATTTTGACATTTTTTCCAAAATCAATGTCCTGCATCCTGATTGGATGTACTTTTTGTTATAATTGAAGACACCAAACTCCATTTTCAACACTTTTAGAAAAGTTAACCCGAAACAAAAATATTAAATACACATTACAGAAACTGATATGAGTGCTTTTTTTCACGCGCTCGATTAACAACTACTAAACATTGAAATCAAAATCATAATTTGTAGATAGAACTGATGAGTTTACTAAGCGGTCGGGTGGAGAGTCTCCACCCCTAGACTTAGTCTGATGAATTTGGTTTAAAAAAAAAAAAACGGACAGAACTTTCCGATACTCCTAATGTATACAATACGCTTGGGTTGGGAATTCTCTGTAAGCAAAACTCATTTAAAAGTTTATTTTCATGCTAAGCGATGAAGAAAAGTTTTCTTATGCGGCAGAAAAAAATTGAAAGACTATCAGCACCAATAGTCAAACTCGACCCGGCAGTACTGTACGGCTCTGGTAGGGATTATAAATGGCACTCATCTCTAATAAAGAATGACACATGGCTATATTACAGCTACCTTTAAGCTGATAAGAAATCGGTTATGTTAGCATTGCATCTAAACTTTCAGTGGGTGCTAGCATAATCACAGGCTTAAGTAAGACAAAATATTGTTTATGCAAGATTCAAATGTAAAATGTAGTCATGACTATAGTAGAACACTCCTCAAAGCACAGTATATGGGTATTCTATTACCATTAGCGTTTGTATTATTTTATATATATAACATAGAGTTAAATTTTACGCAATGTGCACTAAAACATCTTGTATTCCAGTGTACGTAGTTATATATAGTGAATAATTCTGATAGATACATACATAGTGAATAGTGTATTCCTACTAGAGTTTGCTGCCTGAAGCAACAAGAGAGTATGCTATGGTGACACAGACACAAATATAACGACTTAGAAAAGTTAATCAAAAGCACTGTGTCAGTCCTCTACTATGGTGGTTCGGTGCTGTATTGTATATTTAGACGTCACTTAACTAAAATGAACTACTTTTCATTTCTTACTTCATCACGACGAATGCAAGAGGCTTACATTAGTAGTGTATAAAGCCGCGAATCCGTTGTTTTTAAGGGTAGTTTCCCCTCACAATGCCGGGTCATCGCGCCGCCCCTTCCGGTTTCCCAGGCCCCGCCCACTTCCGGTTTGCGCCCCCCCCCCCAGACCCCCGCAAAACCGGTAGTGCATTGGCCGTTATAAACCGGAAGCTCACGCGCGAGGGGAGCCGCGAGGGTAGGCTACCCTCAAAAACAACGGATTCGCGGCTTTATACACTACTTACATTTACATATCTATAGTTAGTAGGGCAACAACGGTTTGGTTTGTCACGGTAAGTTTTGGTTGACTAAGTATGTCCTTTTGCTGAAGAAAATTATTTCTACTGCATTAGTTTCCCAAACCGTCTCTAAACTCGTGTATCTTATAAAATTTTTGTTATGAGTAAGAAAACACTAGTATTATTGCGAAAACCCTTCAATAATACTGACGTGTATTTTTTTCTGATCCCAAAGCAGCAATGCCGGGAACTTAATCGCTTACATAAAAATCTTCTATAATATGACTGCCAAACAAAATTGATGGCACTTGGTTGGACTCGACGCTTGATATTGCTTGGTCTAAAGCAAGGTTGAGCTTAGCTATGAAGTAAAATGAAAAAAGTTATTCCGACAGTGTATCGCATTTCATCGGATTAACGGAGACGACTGTGATAGAGGGACACAGCAAGTTGGGACATCACTCGTCAGAAGTGTTTAGCCACTTGAATTTTCCATAGAGCCTGTGCTCTATTTGTAGCATAGCATATTATGCAAGGTAGCAAATTCTATTATTACCTCATTATCATGGTGTACTGTGGAGAAATCGACATTCTCCTTTTCAGAAGGACATGCTTCTCTATTTAGACAAACACCAAAACACCTGACTTATGGGATATAAAGTCCCCTGATGAGCTCTGCACTCGAAATCTCACGAATGTTCAAACAACGACCAAAAATTAGTTACAAGAATTGTGTGGCAGACAGAAGAGCATGTAATAATAATAATAATAATAAAATCATTTATTTTTCTCATAAGGTACTGTGGCCAACAAGATTAGGGCACAGCGCCTGAGGTTTTCATGATTAAAACTAACTTAAGAATAAT
>LQNS02007215.1:1767949-1780759 GCA_001587735.2 Parhyale hawaiensis | reverse complement strand
GTCTGAGCTCTCGCATGAGTGGGATTTTTGGTTAGATAACCCTTAATGAAATGAGCCCTGTGCCTTGTCTGAGCTCTCGCATGAGTGGGATTTTTGGTTAGATAACCCTTAATGAAATGAGCCCCGTGCCTTGCTAGATGTTACAAACTTACTAAGAGCACGATCAACTTGGTCGTCAAAATCGATCAAACTAATCCCAGTCGACTTGACTTGTCGGGAACTGCAGATAGGAACTTTGAATAGTCTCTTTGAATCGTGATGCTAGTGGAAGAAGCAACCTGGTTAGGTTAAGTCACAGTCAACTCCATTTTCGGACTAATATTAAGTTCTTGGAAGTCCCACAGATGATCGATTAAGGGTCAAAGTCTACAATTTAAATCAACGGGTCAGAACCAGGGCATTTATCAAGGTTGGTCTTACTGCCCAGCTGGACATACCTTAATATTCCTGGTGTGTGTGTAGATCTTGTATGCAGTGACGGCTAATGGCTACTAAAGTGGAATTGCTGTACTTTTTAATATTAGAATATTTGCAAATTTTTCATGTAAAAGAAGATGACTTTTCGCATTATCAGTATAGAAATGTCAGCAGCTTTCTCCTAGTTCTTCAAAAGAATGTGTGTAGGACCCCTACTTTAGTAGTCAACAGCCGCCACTACCTGAATATAATTTATTCGGAGTAGTAAGTGTGATTTAGGGCGAGTTTGATTGGGCAGCGAAATACAGCCATTTAGGCTTGATTTGTCTAAATTTTCAAACAGGGGCCCTGTCATCCAATTGTTGTTATTTGTAGTTTCAGGTGCTGACTCTTAATCTCTTACCTGCGAGACTTTCTTGAATTTAGTCTTATTCTTCAAAATGATGATTTCAGTCGGCGCTACATAGCAGGGCTGCTTGTATCACCTGCAACACGAAGTGATGAAGACAAAACTCCTGTCTGCATTTCTAGGCTAGTCAAGTTAAGGGAGCTCGGCTTAGATCGACTTCATTGACCCAATCGAATGCGCTTTTAATCGAGAAGCTGGACTCACCTTCTACTACGTCTTTGGCTGCCTCCAAAGCCTCCAAGGTCTTGATGACGAGAGGTTCGCCCCCCTCGGCCTGACAGAGCGCCCGCAGGTTGCCCGTCCATGCGTTGTTGGTTCTGCTACTAGTGACGAAGACTTCGTCTGTCCCCAGCTGTGCAGTGCATGATGTTGCTGTTGTGGTCCCGGTTGTTGGGTCAAGTGTTGGGACGGGTGTTGGGACGGGTGTTGCTGGGTTAGCTGATGGGTCAGCGCTCCCTACGTAAGCTGCAGATAGTGCAGACTTCACTTGTTTGATATTAACATATCACTGTCACCCTCTCGAAACAAGTACCTAAGATATATTAAAGTTATTCTTTAGGAGTTGTTATTGATATAGATAATTCCATCGCTGTTATCAGTGTTATCGTTACCTCCACCAAGGAAGTTATGCTTTTGCCGAGGTTATCTGTGTGTTTGTCACCGAGATAACTCAAAACATTGTGGATGGATCGTTCAAAATATAGAGAGATTGTTAGCCAAGTTGAAAGTAACAGATGATTAACTTTTGGTAAAAACCAGTATAATTGTTTATTATTTGTTAGTTTGTTTGCCCCGTTTTTTATACCATCACTGAAGAAATTAGGTACAGAATTTTCCTAAAATTTACTACAGTAAATGACCAAATTTTAGTGATTATCTGTTTATTCGTTCGTTTGATTTTTGTTTGTTAGCAAACTAAGTTAAAAAGTCATGAACGACGTTTATGAAATTACAGAAATTGTTAGTGACGCCAAAAGAAACAAATAATCAAATTTTGGTGATGATTGGTTTGTCTGTTTCTCTGATGTTTGTCAGTAGCACAACTCGAAAATTAAAGAACGGATCTTCAAGAAAATTACACAAGCTGTTATAACAGTCAAGAAGCACAAACGACCAAATTTTAGCGCTGATAAAAAGGAAATAATTTTTACAGCACCAGTCTGAACTTTACGTGAACGTTGCTTTGCTTGGATGAGTTATACGCTCTAGAAGTGCTCTAGCTATGATTATTATCATGACTGGAGTACCCTTGTAGTCAATAATGACCGTGAGGAATTTGTGACGACACTTCCTCACTGATCCTTAACTGTTGCTGTTAAATATGATGATAAAGAAAATGCTCAACAACTGTCAAGTTATTATAAGAGTTGGTGTTTTCGATTTCAATTCAACTGAGCGGTACAATCACTCTTTCTCTTAACAAACAAAAACAATTTTTAAAGTTCAAAGTAGGATATTGCTTTTACCAAACACGCCTATATTCACACACGCGTACACACACACACACCTACACACACAGATGATTTACAACTAGGCAAAAAAAACAAAGGATGAGGAACCACTGTCAATATCGGACGTATGTTAATGTGTCACAACGGTCAGTTTTTCCCAAACTTTTATTTCAAGGCTGGTCTCCAGATCGACCCCCACGTGTCCCTTCCTCCTTCTCTCTTCACACAAATACGTGAATAACCCCATTCTATTTTTATATTTCGTTCATTTTTTGCATCAACCAATTACTCCTACTCCTAACAGCCTCTTTATATTTTTCTGTAGTCCCAACTTTCGTAAATTTCAATACAGACTCACCCTGCTTGAAGACCGTGACGGATGTAGCGCTAGTCGCGACCTGAACGTCCCCGCGGGTGCCGTCGGTGACGTAGCAGGTGCCAGTGCTGTCGTCAAAGGACATCGCTGTGCAGCTGAGCTGGACCAAGCACTCGGTTCTGCAGCGACCTGCGAGGTAGAGGACCATGAAGTTGGGTTAACATTGATTAATAACACTACATGATAACTTATAATTATCCACATTGTCCACTTAATCATATATATATCTTTATCTATTAATTATATCGTCATATAGAATTAACATACTTATTTTACCCTCTCACTCTGTGTAGGGATGGGATTGGGAAAAATTAAAACTGAAATAATATAAATATCAAACTAAAAATAAATAATTATTTCAACAAGAGTGCTGACATAAAGAACGTTAAGGTTTTCGGGATTAAGTTCCCATCTTCAGAATTTAAAAAGAACTACAAACAAAAAGTGTGAAGGTCTAAAACTTGAATTTTTTTTTCAATAGCCTAGCTGGGGACAAACGTGGTATCGTGGGGAAGTGTAAGAGGTGAATGACTGGAATAAGCTCAGTGAGTCCTAATATCAGTGCTTCTACAGTAGGCAGTTAGGGAATGTCGTTGTTGAAAGGAGTGTACAGGCGGGGGAAAAACGTCCGTTGTGAATTGTAGAGAAGGGAATTACTTCAGCCCTTCCGCCGTTGGCTGAAGTAAAAATGTCAATGGCGAATTGTAGTGAGGAGAACGGCTGAAGTCATTATGTTGAGGCTGGGATTAGTTTTAACAATGTAGAGAGCTTCTAAAGTTGTAAGTCTTATTGAGATGAAATGTCGATAATGGAGAAGCTTTTCCTGCTAAGGGAAGGTTGTTTTGTTCTGCATAAAGACGGGGAGCTGAATGTGAAGGGTTTGCTATTGGTAAACTTGTTCTACTGGATATACCTAAGTGTTGGCCGATGCCGGCTTTGTAATCATGCAGAGTGCTGCCCACATACGAAGCTTGGCAACTTAATTCTGCAATTGTACCTGTAGTCAACACCGGAAAGCAAAGGTGGGGAGGCTGGGCGGGTTTGTCCTTAAATTTAAAAATTTAAAATAGGATCCTGTGGTAAATGTGTTTTTAAAAGAGAACCTAAAATTTATATGTGGGTAGTCTTCGGAGAAGAAAATTTTCAGAGCGTTAACTGTAGCGACGGTGGTTCTGCTGTAGTACGGGAGAGAGTGGAAAAATCTAATTTGCGAACTGTAGGTTTAGTAATACCGGGGTCGAAAAGTTTGTCAAGAAACAGTTTGCAGTAATGGTCTAAAAGATGGTGCGGATAACTTTATTCTTGAAGAAAGTTCGAAGGAAGTCTATTTCGTTTAAAAATACCTAGTAAGAGGAAGATAAGTGATATTGATATCCCCTGAACAGTGAAGTTTTGATTGCATTTATTTTAAATTGGTCATAGCAGTAGCTGAAGAAGCTGGTTCCGAGACATGAAAATGTCTGTTTCCGGTACATTCTAGTGGTTAGTGTTGAGTCCTCATTTGTGAATAGGATGTCTTAAAAGGCTATGGAATTATTAGATTGATTTTCAGCAGTAAACTTTAAGTTGGGATGTTTACTGTTTAAATATTGTAGGAATAGGTCTGAATCGGTTAGGTTTCTGTTTGTAGTGGATGGGTTTAGAGTTACTCGAGCATTCGTCAATCCACATTGATTCGTGATGACATAAAAATATGTTAGCTAGTGAGAGACCGAGTGGGGAGCCCATAGAGACTCCTTCAATTTGTTTGTGTAGTCTATTGTTGAAAATAAAAAATGAATCTTTAATGGCCAAATTAAGAAAACTTCTAAAGGTGGACTGGTCTATGCTGCGGAATGAGTCAGTGTTGTCAAAGATTTTGCTACATATAATATCTATTGTTTCGTCTAGGGGTATGTTGTTAAACAGGGAAGTGATATCGAAACTAGATAAGTATGCGTTAGGTGGCAGCTGAAGATTATTGAAGCTGTCTTTGAATTCGTATGAATTGCGCAAGGTATATTGATTTGTTGTAAAAGGTTCAAGAAGTGGGACAAGGAATTTGGCTATTGGGTGGGAGGGAGTATTATATGTATGCAGCTGATGTCTGTCGTAAAGGGACATTAGTTTTGTGTACTTCAGAGAGACCGTACATGATACCAGGAGAAGCGCTTCCTATGGCCTCAGCTAGGCGATTGAAATAAATTCCTAGTTTTAGACGTTCACATTTTTGTTTTTAGTTTGTTTTAGCTCTGAAGATGAAAACTTAATCCCGAAACGTTACCGTTTTTTATGCTAGCACTTTTATTCATTTCAAAATAATATGCTTAGCACTTCATATGAAAGGAGTGAATTGCGCAGAAGATGCACTTGGCTGTATGTATTATTTATATAAATTAAAGTTCACAACTAAAATACGTAATTTCCATGTGAGAAGGCCTTCGAAGAGCAAATAAAGACGGAAATAATGGAGGAAAGGAAGATTTAGAGAAGTGCTTATTATTTACTAAGGGGCCCAGCCGTAAAAACTGAAGGCAATAATTTTGTTATTAAGCTTTTTATTATTCCGGTTGCCAGTATAGGTTTTGCTATAAAATAGGTCTCATACCTGCAGGCCTGATCTTCCATTAATGTAACGCAAGTTGTACAGCTATGAATTTTGTGAGAGCAAAATAGCCTCCCTGCAAGATGAGGCGCGGATATAAGTTTCGAATTGGTCAAACTTTGAGCAGCACCAAGAAAATATATGTAGATCATTCCATGATGTTAAATAAAAACTTCTTCAAGACAATATTTTTAAGCGCTGCGAGATATATGTAGATCAGTCAAAAGAATTCACCGGAATTCCTCAGGACTTACTAGCTGTACAGTAACATGGATACCATCGGAGAGGTAAACGTTTAGAGGCAAAATTTGGCTGTAGTGAAAGTTGAATATAAAAGGCGTCTTTTCAGCGTGAAGTTTCAACTGCAACGAAAAAAAAATTCAGTTAAAGAAAGCATAAGCAAAATGGATTACGCCCGAAAGAAGAGAAAATTCCAACCAAAACTGAGAATCTCGAACTGCGACGAAGAAATTCTGCAAAAACATATACGATGTAGTTTATGCCTGACGCGATCAAAAACTCTATCAAAAGTACCGCCTTTCATCTACCACGCTCAGAAGAATCATCATCGTCGAAGAATATCTAGAAGTACTGAGCTAATTTTCAAAGCAAAGCGAAATTCAGAAAATTCACT
Source organism: Parhyale hawaiensis (assembly GCA_001587735.2). Taxonomy (NCBI): domain Eukaryota; kingdom Metazoa; phylum Arthropoda; class Malacostraca; order Amphipoda; family Hyalidae; genus Parhyale; species Parhyale hawaiensis. The sequence goes on along the minus strand of LQNS02007215.1, from coordinate 1,774,888 downwards.
GGTTCCACTTATGTCCATGCATTTCAGAAGCTATATGTGTCACCGCCTCTCCAAGGGCGGAAATTTTATGGTATTGCAACTTGTTTTTCAGTAGATGAATAATCTCCTATCTAAACGAAGAGAAAGAGAGAGCGAACGACCAACTACTGTGTGTCATTACCTCCGGCAAGGAAGTTATGTTTTCTTCTGGTTTATCTGCCTGTCTTTCTGTCTGTCTTTCACCAAGATAGTTCAAAAAGTTATGGACGGATTTTGACAAAATCTACAGGGATTGTTACGTATGTTAGGAGGAACAGATGATGAACTTTTGGTGGAGATCAGTCAATCCGTTTGTTTGTATGTCGGCCTCATTTTTCTCAATATCATAACTCAAAAAGTTATCGACGGATTTTTAGGAAATTTAGATGAGTTGCTAGGTATATCACAAAGAGTAAATGACTAAATTTGTGTGATGATCTGTTTGTTCGTTCGAATGTTTGTTGTTGTGTTTGATTTTATGCTTGTTGGCGCAATAACTCAAAAAATTTGAGTGGCTCTTTACGAAATTTACAGGAATTGTTAGTAATGTTACGAGACATATATGATTAAATTTTGGTACAGATCGGTTGATTCATTTCTATGTTTGAGTTGGGTTTGTCATAATGTTTTTAAGCAATAACTCAAAAAGTTTTGAATGGATCTGTATGAAATTTGCAGCAATTGTAAGTAATGTTAAAAGATATATATGATTAAATTTTGGTGCAGATCGGTTGGTTCGTTTGTGTTTGACTTATGTTTGTCATAATGTTTGTCAGCAGCACAACTCAAACAGTTATTAAAGAATCTTCAAAAAAATTACCGAAACTGTTAATACTATTAAACGGCACAAATGATTAGATTTCGGAATAGATACAAAATAAATAGATTCAAATTATGGTTTAGAGGCAATTTGAAATTTTCGTTACCGTTGCCTTACTTGGCGGAGGTGTACGCTCTCAGAGTGCTCTATTTATATAGTGGATTTTGTGCCGTCATTCTATAAAAGCTAGAGTAACTAGTAGAGGATCAATAATCTAGCAATGGAAAAACCAGAGGATCTGTTCCAAGAAATGTGATAAAGCCCGAGTTTTGATCAGCTCTAAGCCAGTACTATGAGGCACCAGAATCGCATTAACCCATTTATGACGTGCGCCAAGGAGATTATGTTTTCATCGGGTTTGTCTGATTGTATGTTTGTCTCTTTATTTGTTTGTCCGTCTTACTGTCTGTCACTAAGATAACTCAAAATATTATGGACGGATTTTGATGAAATTTAGAGGGATTTTTAGGTATGTTAGCAGAAACTGATGATTAACTTTTGGTGAAGATCCATTCGACCGTTTGTTTATTTGTTTGTTTGTCGGCCTCATTTTTCTCAATGCCATAACTCAAAAAGTTAGAGGTAGACTTTTATGAAATTTACATCAGTTATTAGGTATATCACAAAGAGTAAATGACTAAATTTTTGTGATGATCTGTTTGTTCGCTCGAATGTTTGTTGCTGTGTTTGATTTTATGTTTGTTAGCGCAATAACTCAAAAAGTTTTGAGTGAATCTTTATGAAACTTACAGAAATTGTTCGTAATGTTACAAGACATGAATGATTCAATTTTGGTGTAGATCGGCTGATTTGTTTCTATGTTTGAGTTCTGTTTGTCATAATGTTTGTTACACAATAAATCAAAAAGTTTTCAATGGATCTTTATGACATTTACAGGAGTTGTTAATAATGTTAAAAGGCAAAAATAGTTATTAAATCAGTTGGTTCATTTATTTGTTTGAATTATGTTTGTCATAATTTTTGTTAGCAGCATAAGTCAAACAGTTATGCAATGATCTTAAAAAAAAAAATTGCAGAAACTATTAATACTATTACATAAAAGGCGCAAATGATTATATTTTGTAGTTGATACAAAAGAAATCATGGTTTCAGAGCCAATTTGGATTTTTCGTTACCGTTGCCTTACTTAGCGGAGATATGCCCTCTCAGAGTGCTCTAGTTTATATTAGCACAGATACTCGCTAAGAGACGTGACGGTTGGCATAAACGTCACTGCTGAATCGACTTTACAAATACTAGCAAACCGCAGGATAATGTACCATCGATTAGCTCGTGAAAGTCTAGTGAAGTTAACCATACTGGATTTGACTTGTTTGCAACTTCAGAGAAGAGAGCTGGCTTCGATATTTTAGTTACTTTAGAGGTGTTGAAAACAGCCTGACTAAATTCCAAACGTCTGAAAACTATTTTTTTTTAGTAAAGTTGAGTTTTTGAAAAGTTCTAGGGTAAAAAAATAAATGTGGGGTTAACTCATGAAACTCTCTCCAACGTGGACAAGCCAGCTCCAGCTCACCTGTCTGAAGTTTCAAACCAGTTACGCTTATCGAGACTAATTCTGTACACCAATCAATGACACCTTGACTTAGGTAAGAGGCTGTGAAATCGTAAAAAGAAAACTACAAATTTAATTAGGAAAAGCTTGACAGTTTATTCATTATTTAGCTTACTGTTCAAGGGAACGTTTCACTATAATATGAATTTTACTGCAATAGCTCGATCTACTTGAAAATGTTCGTGAGAAAAATGTGGTATGAATACCTTTCGTCTGAATGTGGAATTGTTCCAAGAAAATACGAGGTGACTCGTTGTGTGATGATGATGCTTTGCTTATACTTGAACTATTTTCTTTTCATTTCAATATCATAGCATCCTGAGGTTTAATGTTGAAATTGTAAGCGAGTACAACAGTCCTAACTACTTTTCATAAATGATATAATCAGCTCAGTTTTGTATTTGCTGTTGCTATGAGAAAGGTTCTCACTTAAAAGGATCAGAATGTAGACCCTAAAATTTCTGCAGAACTTTTTAGCAAAACTTTTGCTCCAAGTTCGGTCTATTCGTGAGCTATAATTGTAGTCATCACTTCCTTCACAATGATAGCCATCACGGACTTGTGATCAGCCAACTTCAGAAGTATGAAGCTTTGGAGCTTCCTGATACCAAGTCGAAAGAAGGGTCAAACAAAGGTTTTTCAGATGAGACTAGGCGGTTTGGGTCGAACTAACAAAGCCTGACGCATAATAGTTTCTCCAATTTGTCATCATTTGCAACAACTTTGCAGCAATTCTTACTCGTCAGACTCCGGCGGTGCTGCCATTTTCTACACTTTATCCAACTCTAGCAACTGCCGGAGTCATGAAAAGTCTAACTTGTTGTGGACGAATAACAGCACCAAATTCTAACCTGTATTCACAGCCCGTAAACGAATATATATTGGATGGAGGCTATATTTAAAAAATCTTATGAAAAAAGTGTCGTCATATTTACCGCTGCAGGTCATGACAATGTCTTGTCAGAGCCCAAGTGTAAAAATTGTGCTGGTCAGCTTGTGGCTCATGAACTACTTCAAAATATTCCAAGAACAAAGAAAAGACCTGATTTTCAAACAACTGTAAGCCCAGCAATGTAAAAGCGGGAGCATAAAGTCGGAAGTATTAGATTAGATTGATAGGCGGCCGTAGACGAACCAAGAGGCCCATTCCCAAAGAGACACCGTAACTTACGCCCCGGCCCTCTATGAGCTATTGCCATTATGTTAGTAGGATGTAGAGGACTGGGGAAACATGAGGGAAAAAATGGAAGACGAAAGAAAAAAGAAGGGGGAGAAGAATCACAGCCAAAGAGATGATCATGAATGCACGCAAGCATGATCGATAGCTGTTGATATGCGAAGCTTACAAATAGCAATAGATGGAGCGGAAGTGAGAAGAAGTCGACCGTTAAGTGCTTACGACTCGTGTGGGAGGAGTTCTTGGCTGTGGAGGATGTCTCTCCCATTGTATGTCAAGACGATTTTTAAATGAGTTGACCGACTCCTCACAAACAACGTTGCCAGGGAGTCTATTCCAAATGCTGACTATGATATACGGAAAGAACTGCTGACTTACGGTTGTTCTTCGAGCTTTATGCTTGAGTTGTTGACCATTGTTTCGCAAGCGATCATTAAGGTCTCTTTCAAAGAGTCCCGTTGTAGGTACGTCGTTGAAGCCATTCAAGTACTCGAATGTTTCTATTAGTTGCACCCTGTGTCGGCTTTGCTTGAGAAAGATCAGACCCAGTTCTTTTAGGCGACGTTCCTACCACTTGTTTCTCAGCTGAGGTATCAGTTTCGTTGCTCTGCGTTGGACTCTTTCCATGTTATCGATATCTTTACAGTCGTGTTCTATGGAGAAAATGAAAAAGTACATGAGTCTAACCCACATTTATTTTCGATTTTACATATCTGCACCAAATTTCATTCATATTGGCACAGAAATATAAAAGTTGGCAGCCATCTTGAAAAAATGGCCGCCATCTTGGATTTTTCGTTGGCTAGTGGGACAGATCTATTTAGTATACCTTATGAAGTCATCAAGCTAATTTGGTGCTTGTATCATCAAATGCACGATTACGGTGAATTTTTGAATACATATGTCCCACTATCATAGATATAAAATAGAAAAAATAATTTGTTAATTTATTTCAATATAAAGAGGACCAATATGTATTTATCTTTTATTTATTTGTTTCTTGATTTGTTTATACCTTTATTCATTTGTTCATCCATCCATTTTTTGTCACGCTTAGACAAAACAAACAAAACAAAATTCAGGCCAGCATGCAGAAGGTAGCATAAGTATAAGAAAACCTTATATTTGATTTCATTTCTTCTATCGTCAAACCTTTCATTTGCTTGCCCTTCTAGCACTGCCAAAGTTGAAATCGAAGCACTGAAGATACATGAAGCGTCCCTTAGCACTTCTCAGAAATCCTGATTTTTTAATTTCTTCCCACAGATAAATTCAGTACATCACTTAATCTTCTAAATTTATTTCAATAATCGAGGGTAGACTAAAGTTAACGAGGGTTACCTAGAGTTAACTATGATAAATTAGTGTTAGCGAGGGTTAACTAAGGTTAACTAGGATTAACGAAGGTTAACTAGAATTAACAAGGGTTACAGAATAAATATTAAACGATTAACAAATCGAATAAATTCATTCCCAGGAAGGGGAAATACCATGAAAAAACGGATAGGCATCATCACGCCTAAACTTGGGTAGCAGCTCGCTGGGTCGTTTTAAAGTGGAAAAAAGCGAAATCAACTTTACTTTCGAGATCTTTCACAGTTTGGGGATACTTTGTTTACTGTTGCATTAGATATTTCATTTTTAGGGTCCTCTGACGGCAGTCACCGTTCTTGGATATGCGTCAAAGAAAAATAAGAAATGCCTTTCGTCAGCATATGCAATAATTGTTCTAAACACTTTCTTGGTAATCAAATGGCGCTGACGATGCGCATGTTGATTTTTTTTATCATGGAAATTGTGCATGCGTTTATCAGTTCTAAAGTTTAACAAAAATGACAGTGCGAAACCAGTTATAACCAAGTCTCTTTTGCATTGCAGTCGCCTTGCCACCGGCTCTCACGTCATATCATCAAATTGTAGTTCCTAAAAATTTCTGCAGAACTTAGTATAACCCACTCACGGAACTCAGTAATTTGGTAATTTACTCCAAGTTCGATCTATTCTTGAGCTGTAAGTACTAGTATCTGATCCACGATGATAGCCATCGTCAGCTGGTGTTCAGCCAACTTCAGAAACATGGAACTGTCTAATACCAACTCGAAATGAGGGTCGAACGGAAGCTTCCTAGAAGAAACTGGGTTGTTTTTGCTGAACTAACAATGACTGAAGCAATATAGTTTCTCCAATTTATCATCTTTTCTGACATTAGTGCTGCCAATCGATACTCACCAAAGTCCGGCGGTGCTGTCATTTGCAGCACTTTACCTAATTCCAGCAGCTGCTGGCCCCACCACCCAAAGTCCAACTCCAGAAATGCGATGGACGGAATATAAAACAAAAGTTTAAGCTCAAAATGTCCTCACATTTACCTTGGAAAGGTTTCGTCAGTGCTATACAAATTATCGTAACTTGTTTTTAGTTCATGCTTGTGTAAAAATTGTGTATGTTAGCATAAGCCTCATTCGATCGTTCCAAATGTGTTTCACGAAAGAAAAAAAAGACTTAATGGGGTACTTACAAACATCAGTAAGAACCACAATTGCCCAGGAGCGGGAACCGAAAGCTGGGAAATGAGGCGTATAGAAGTAAATTCCTATTAATGTGAATTTTAAAAATTGTCAAAGAATAAAAGCAAAAATAGATTGGCTTAAAAGACGTCCTCACAGTCTAGTAAAGTCCGAGATAACCTAAAAAGTTAAAAGAGAGGGGAATAGGGTGGGTGCGATAGCAATGGGTGTGCCAGCCTATGGTCATCAGGGACCACTACGCTACAGAACAGAAAAACTGACCGGTTGGAAGTTACGTTGTCGGGTGAGTTCGTTTAATTAAACAAGCAATTAAGCTTATGCTGATTATGTATTTCTATTCGTTCTAATTAATCCGGTATCGCAATATTGCAACAAATATTCTTACTACTAGTGCCTTTCTGCACTTATTCCACTGACAGAGTCGACAATGACGATATTCTCACAGATGACCTCAGGAATAGAAAATATTCATCATAGCACAGAACGTCAGAAACTACGGAACCGCTTCCCCGTGATATATCTGTGATATAAATATCTATATATATGTGTGTAGGCAGCTATTGCCAGTTAGCGATGTACAGAGTTTGAACATTTCCCTTGATATTCATCGAGGAAAGTTTCACGCACGCCGCAATTTTATGGAGGCATTCATTGAGCCCAAAAACTCTGGCATCGATGAAACCTTCCCGATCTCGAAAGGTAAAAGGTAAAGTCAACTTAGACCACACCCTCACCTGGGAAACCCACATGCACTGGTTTGTGCTGCGGGTATAGGCCCACTGGCCCCAGATAAGTAAGTGTAGTCGCAGTCGCCCTCGGGTTA
>LQNS02007215.1:1745733-1758913 GCA_001587735.2 Parhyale hawaiensis | reverse complement strand
GGGGACCTAGAGATTACCACGCCGCCACTCATACCACCAAGCCACAAACAGCTAAAAGCAACGCAAGCACGCAAGGTACTTGTGTTGCCCGCTGCATCAGTGCAACGATATTAAGGCAGAGCCGTACGTGTATGAGGGAGCTCATCCGTCTACCCTGAACAATTAATAACCTGAAAGGTCTCACAGTTTCTCGTCCCGTCAACACCTGGTATTATCCAGACAGGGGGCTCTCCGTTTACATATTTATAAACACACGACGGTCATTCTTAGTATTAGATTACTTTTTTAAGACGTGAAGCTCATCAGCTTTTAATACGAGTCTTTTATCTGCGTTTTAAATTCATCGTGTTTCATTGTACTCTGCTCTAGGTAGTTTTGCAGCAAACAGTTTCGGCGTAATGAAAGTTCAGTACTGAAGAAAAGAAGTAAAAGTTTATGTTTAAAATTAACGTGCACAGATTGTTTTCAATCTCCCTAGAATTTTTACTTTGTTGCTTTGACTTTACTTTGTGGCAATATTTCTTGTATACAGTGTGTCTGTGTCATCCATGCCAATGTCAGTGCGTGGTAAACATGTGCTCATGGGATTTTGTTGGATAAGTAGGTGCAACTTTATTTTCATCCTGGTCTTTGATCTGAGTTTACAACTGCAATAGTTTAGTGTTCTTACGGTTCATGGCCAATTTTTACTTTAGCTCCAAAACAGGATTTCGACATTTCAAGGTGTTAAATAGGTAAACGGACAAATTTAAGCACATATTACATGAATAACATTTTGCTCTCAAATGCTTAGTTTTTAAGATATATGACTTTGAAATTTCTATTGTTTTCCTATTGGAGAAAATACCGATGACTCCACAAGAACCTAAAGTGACCTAAACCGACACGACCCAACCAAACCTAAACTACCCTAACCTAACCTACCCAACCTACCCTACTCTACCTTAACTTACCCTATCCTACCCTATCCTACCCTAACCTACCCTAACCTACCCTAACCTAACCTCTTGTGGATTCGCCTCGTATTTTCTCTCATAGGAAAACAATGGGAACTTTAAAGTCAAATATCTCATAAACTAAGCATATGCGAGTAAAATGGTATTCATCGAAAATGTTTTTAAATGGGTCCGTTTTCCTACATAACACTTCCAAATGTAGAAATTCTATTTTGGACCTAAAGTAAAATTTCACTAGGTTCATTTATATGCATACTCAGATTCACTTGTGATTGCATTAGAATAGAAAGAATTTGACGCCGGTTGGCTTTGCATTTTCTTTAATGTATTACCAAAAGGGATGCACATGGCTTAATTTTTTAATGAGCAATGTCACCGTATTTGTGCTTAGAATTAATATTGGTAAAATTTCACAAGTCACCGGCCTTAAAATAAATTATTTTCAATGAAATATTTGGGTTGAATGGGTCATTTAATGACCATTTTATTCATATACTTTTCTTGCAAATGCTTAGTTTTTGAGGTTTAATAGGTTAAATGTTTCGGTAGGAATATCATTATTCAATCACGACTTGACTTAACTTATGCTTTTAAATGTTCTAACTATAACATACTTAGTTTCTGTTTCAAGTTTGGCTCAGTTTTAATTATTAATGTTACGTTTCGTTCATGTGTATTCAGTGATTTTCAACAATCATTGTTTTGGATGTTGCAAATGTTTAAAGAATTTGTACCACCAATGCATAAAATATATGGCGTGAACATTGCATAAATTTAATTTCACCTATTTCTTAAACTTTTCACCGTACAGAACTTTCATTACGTGGAACTTCTTGAGGCGAAAGTGCCTTACCGCAAAACTGTATACGGTGAAACTGTATTCGGTGAAACTACCTACTTGCTCGACCCCATGCACTCATAACGGTCTTGTGTCTCTGCGTTGCATTGTACCAGCAACCTTACATTGTACTACAGCTCATCTTGCCAATAGTAAACTACTGAAGTAACACTCATTGTCTTCTTTATCATACATATCACCTAGTCATCTGGCCCAGCACCCATTCCGCTGCAGAAGAAGATTCCCACCCCCAGCCATAGTGTTTATAGGTGCTGTTAAGACTGAGTACCTCAGATTGCTGTGGATTGTGAGTTACCTAAGTTTTGGGGGGCCCAGAAATACACAATATCATCATCGACTACACAAAGACTCTCAGCACCTTCAGGTACACTAATTTGCATTGAGCTGTACCGTGATAAAACAGTTCGCTTAAATTTAATTTTAAATTTACTAGCAGTTAGGAGCCCCATTAGCTCATGTGGTAACATATTATATGATTGCACACTCTGGAAAAAAACGAAACGCTTCTGTACTTCCAAAACTTACCCTAGGTAAATTTAATCTTTGACGTCGTGAGTTGTAAAAATGGTTAGGCTCTAAATTTCTGTAGTACAAATCACATGAAAAAGCATCAGTGTACATTGCATTTCTCATTAATGCTGAAAGAAAGTAATCGTAAACATCGGTCAACTGCAATCTTCTATAGTTTCAAAACCTAAATATAATGTCGACTAATAATAAAATTTAACACGTTTCGGGAAAAAGCATCCCATCATTAGCAAAAACCAAATTTGAATCTAAACCTATGAATAATTTTTTTTTCTTTAATACTAGTGGGGTGAGGGGAGTATAGGTGTTTTCGGGAGGAGATCTGAAAGGAGACTGAACCAAGGTGGGCAGAGGGGCCGGATGTCAGCTCCTGTACAGTCAGCGAGTGTGGGACTAATTGTGCAAAGTGGTACAGCCGAGGTCATAACGTTAAGGCTAGGTCTTGTTCTGTGGATATAGAGGGACTTTAATGGTGTAAGCTCTATTGTATTAGAAGAGTCTATGATGAAGTCATTCTTGCTGATGGGATAGCTGTTGTGCCTTCTAGATCTCCTCCGATGAACACCTATGATCTCCTCACCCCATTAGCAATAAAGAAAAAATTTGTGTTCATGGGTTTAGATTCAAATTTGATTTTTTTTCTGACCCCTACTACAGCAACCACTGTCGATAAAGTCAATTCCCTGAAAGCTTTCCTGTCCGAGGCCTACCCGCACATAAACTTTAGGTTCTCTTACAAAAACACATATACCTTAGGATTGTATTTTAAATTGAAAGATAAACCTCCCACAAACCTTCGGTCCAGTGTTGTTTACGCCTTTTCTTGCACGAGCTGCCCAGCTCTGTGCATGGGCATTTCAAAGCCCGCGTTGACAAAAAATTAGGTACATCAAGTAGAACAGGTTTACCACTAGCGAAACCCGCACATTCAGCTCGCGATCTTCATGCAGAATAAAACAACCATCCAATTAGCTGGAAAGACTTCTCTATCATAGCTTAATCTAATCCAATAGAACTCACAACTCTAGAATCCCTATATACCCATAAAACAAAACTTAGCCTCAACATGATGACTTCAGCCGTACCACTCGTCACTATCCATGACTGACGCCATTGCCTCCGACTGTACTTGCCCGTTTTCCTCCGCTTCCCATACCGTCCGACGCTTATATAGGGACCCTCATTGCACACTGTTGTCATTTGCCTTTTAGGTTCCCCACTCCTAACACATGACCGAGCTTAGTTCATGCAAAATGAAAAATTCTTGTTAGTCATCCTTTGTAGGTTACAATTTTCGAACTTCTGATGATGGGAATTAATTTCCCGAAACATTAAGTTTTAATGAAGTTTGTCGACACCTACAATATAGGTATTTGCATTGTTTGACCTTTGACAGCCGATAATGACATATTGCACACGATTGCTAACATAACTTTGAACAATTTTAGTATATTTTCTGTAATTCCATGGTGTTCTAATTTTCGCAGCGGAATCTCGTGGTTTAGAGAGTCGAAAGCCGTCCGTAAAGCCAAAATAGGCACACAGTATAAGCCCTGTCGTCAGAAGCAGAAAGGACATCATGAACTAGTTTAAAAATGGCTCCAGTTGTATTTTTACCTCGTAGAAACCCGTTCTGAGATAAAGTTAGAACATCCTTCAAGTATAAAAACCCACATAATCTTCTATGAATAATAAGCTCAAGTTCTGTATTAAAAATGGATAAAGTTGATATAGGTCGACAGTTGCTGACATTTGATGTATCCCCGGACTTCAAAACTGGGATAACCCTAGTCACTTTCAAAATATCTGGATAAATTATTTGATTAATGCATTCATTATATATTGCACATACGTAATTAACTAACCTAGGGTAAGATTAGCTAAAGATGGAGGGGTTGTATTTCATTCTTATGTAATAGTTTTTTTAACAGATGAACTCACGATGCAATGTATCTCACAAGATGCGACGGGCTAGAAGGCACAGTCGGTCCCAACAGATGGTTGCTGGACATTATACGCAGTGTTAGCATCAGGCATATTGACTGTCAGCTAAGAGGCTACTGATACAAATATTCATTAAAGTGTTGCCCCAGCTCTTTCTCATGTATTGTCCAACCACCTACTGCTATTTCGTTTACCGTAACCTCAGGTCTAGAATCCAACAGGTTGTTAAGGGTTTTCCAAATTTTACGGTAATCTTGGGAAACTTTGTGCAATCGCTGGTGATGGAAAATTCTCTTAAACCTGCGAATAACTGCGTGCAATACGTTACGGAATACTGTATAAGCTTGCCGCGTAATATGATTACGCTTCTATAGTTTTAGAAGCCGATGCTTCTTGTTTATTAGGAATTTGAGGTCATCTGTCATCCATTCTGCTATCCGTTTTTTGACATTAATGCAGCGAAAGCCTCATAATGCAATGCGTACAACCTGCAGACCAAAGTGCTCATCGCTACAGGAAGACTACCATTGCAGACATTAGTTAAGTTCAGTTGTCTGACTGCTTTAACGAACAAATCAACCTGCTCTGCATTGGGGAAATTACGATAATACCTGTGTGTTTCTTGTTGGGCTACGCTCAGCTTAAGAATTACAAAAGTGGGCAAGTGATCGTTCAATTTAACATCCACAACACCTGATCTAAGAGTACCCTTAAAGTCATTATTGAACCAAATGTGATCAAGTAAAGAATATCTTGTTATCTTATTATTGGGAGCGTATATTGTAAGAATGTCAATGATCAGAAAATAGATTTGGCCACTGGGAAAACGTAGAAAATCCCAAACACTCTGGAGGTTAAGGGGTTAAAATGTTGATATTGTAATCTTCACAGTCGGTAGTGCTGTTAAGTACTAGTCAGTCAGATAATCGGTAACCATTTCAATTGAGAACATAGGTGTTTAAAAAATTAGGCAGGGTAGAACTTGCACATTTACCCGATACCAATGATGTGACAACCTCAGCTGAATCATTTACAAGACACAACTCGGCGAGCGGTGAGACAAGCCACTTTTTCTTCACAAATACCGCCTCCATTTTTATTCCGGTACAAGCTGGACTTACTATAATTAGGAATGTCGAAAGCATAATCAATATGACTCATCGGCGCTTTCAGAAAAACGCCTATTCGTTACGTCGAGATTCATGGCAGATATAAGATCACTGCACTATCTGGTAACCACTAGAATCTGCGTATGCTATGTTACCTTGTTAGAGACAGCGAGCAAGGCGCAATTTTTCTAGTCCGAGCACAGATAAGGACCTCTTTAATCCGTCTATGATCAGTAAACACTTGGTGAAGGGTGATTCGTAAAATGATGCATTCACCTGTGCTTACATCGTATATTTTTCCTCCCTGGGTCGAATGAATAACTGTTGACATAAGTGCTACATGTAGATTTCATTTTTTCACTAAATCACTAGAGTCGTTAGTTGCCTCGTAATGAAGACTGCTGGAGTGCGGCGCCTGCATGCTGAAGTTCTCCTTCGCCTTCCCGCCAGCTATGGGACTTCTCTCGGCACAACCGTTATTGAAGGGCTTAATCGTTGTACTTTACTCATCATAGAAAGTCACAGTGGTAATATGAACTTTGGTATGCTTTTTCAAACAATAGCCGGTTACGTATCGAATGTAACAATGTGAAGTAATAATCAAGTTTATTTTGGTTTATGTACGTATCTCACGTCGTGGAAAAATCCGTAGCTTCTGGAGAAGTTTTAAAAGCTGAAAGAGATGTGACAGGAAGGTCAAATAACAGAGTAAAGTAACCATTCAACCATTTATTAATGTCAAGATAATCAGTTATTTGGTTAGACAAGTGCATGCAAATTTTAGGCCTCTCTAGTTTCAACGATATCATTTCAGAGATATGAAGAAGCAGGAAACACTTCTAACGAAAAAGAGATGAAAAAAAGTAAAGAATGAAATTTGTCAGGCGACATTAGAACAGGTAATGAAATTTATTTGTAAAGGTGAAGGTAGAACTTTTTTGACCTCACACACCAACTGATAAACCCAAGTACACTGATTCGTGCTGTAAGTAATGCCCGCTAGAGCCCAGAGAAGTGAGAGTCGTAGACTACCACATATTATCCAGGTTTTGACGTCATGTTGACGGAAGCACCAATAGACAACTGCGCCCCCTTCCCTCGACCTTAAGGTCATTGCCGTCCCAGTGCATGACTTGAGGCAGAGAATTACTATCGCTACACAATCTCGATCATCGTTTTTCTTCCCTGGCTTGGGTTCGAACTCCCCTTCTATGAATAATGAGCGATTCAGCTACCTAGACACTGAATTACTGGGAGTAAATGGATCAGAAGAATGCTTAAACCGCAATAATTAGGTTTTGGTAGATATTATAATAGTGTCATCATGGGTGCGACTATGTAGTAGCAACACAAAGTAAACTAACAGCACGACCTATCTTATGCCCAGGAAAACGTTACAAGAAATACTAAGGTTAGGCTCAGTTTTAATCTGTATTAACTGCAAGTTGCCTCGTTGTTTGTCTTAGATCTGGCTACGATCAAATAAGTGATGTTTAACATGCATGACTGAAAAACTTGGTACCCAATTTTAGAACTTGCGGCTGATGTTTTAAAATAATCCTTTTAGCTTTAGTGAAAGTAAGATGCTCCAAAAAGCGTAATTTGAATAAATGAAAGACCCAATAACCTATTCCCCCGGTTGCTTTGCAATGTGGGTTTAATGAGCTTCTACCCATTTAACATGGCTTTCGGATGGTGCTGCATTATGCACTTTACTGTATACATGTACTTCTAAAAAAATCTGACCTTGCAGTTAACATAACTAATAGGTCATTCATTGGCCCAAGTTTCTGCATGGTAAAAGTGACTTTTAAAGCTACATATTATTTTAGCCTATCGGATTTTTTTTTACGCTCCTCCTATTAATGGCGGTCTGTGATTGGCCACCCGAATAGCCAACAGGAGGTCCCATTACGGGAATAAACTGAAGCCCACACTTGTCCTAGCTATAATGCGCGTTAGGAAGTTTTTCGTCTTCACTTTGAAATAAACTCAAATTTTTCAGAAGCCAAAAAAAAATTGCATGGTGATAGTTGAAGTTCCTACTAGCAATTCGAAGTCTATACTTGTTATAAGTTCTATTCTCCTTGATGAAATGATGGCAGCGGTTATAGGTGCTTACGGATCGGGAACGCATGGAATCACAGCATATCTCTAATAATAATTCATAGAACTAAATATAGTTGTATGAAAAGTACTAATGATGATATAAACAATAATAATATTACATCATCCTCCACTATACCTAGGTAAGTAGCTTAATTCTATTTCCTCTTACACGCGATTAGCTTGGGTTTTAAACATGGAGGATTTGCCAAGAGCGCTGCTCCTTCTTAGATAACGAACTAAACAACAGCGCACAACATAGGGTAGGCAGTAAATGTATACGTAGAAGCACTTGCCAGCTCGCCACTGTCCTTAAGCATGAGGGCCTTATATAGAAAGCCCGTGGGATCGGAATTGAAGACCGCATCCGTGATCTTGCAGCCATCCGGCCACTGGGAGTTGCCGTCACCATCGAGGTCCCTCGCGATCAGCCAAGCGTAGCGAGTCCCCGACAAGGAATATCCGTCAGCTGGTCGAGGCAAGAAATAATGAATTGTTTTCTTATCATTCATGTAAGCCGCCTGCTCAAAGGATACACAAGGCAGAAAGAGAAGTAAAATATGGACCTAAATAACTTAGAGCACATACTATCACGATGAAATCCAGGTTGCAAACGTGTGAGAGAAACTGCTCTATTGATGGTTCCATAGATGCTAAGGGCCCGCTCATTAGAAGGTCGTTATATTCTTTATTCAGATCTCCAGAGGGTATGTTTTTAATGGATACGTCTCTACCTCAGTCCATCCCTGCATGGAAGTCAGACTTTCGGACGCAGAATAGGTAGGACAATTTTTGTTTTAGCAATTGCGGCCTGTACAGCTACGGCAAGAAATGTTGTGCAAATTTGCATATCACAAAGTCTGAACGTTAGAATTGCAGCAAGATCTCACGTTTGAATTGGCCATCTCTATGATCAGTACGCTTACTGATGAACTTAGTGAAGATTGCAATTCAAACGACTTTTTAGTGTGTGTCGTTACTTCATTAGGACGATGAATAGATGACTGGCTGCCAAGAATGTTACCAACTTTTCGCCACGGTATTATTGTGAAGTGCTTGAGAGTAGATATCCAAAGTAGGAAAAGTGACATACAGTGCAATATATATATTGCAGCGCTAAAGAATCGTAAAAGCGCTGAGCCATTGAGATTTTCTGCTAAGCCAAAAGCTGTTTTGGGGTAAATCAGACGTCTCAATTATTACAAATCAGCTTTTTGGCTACGCAGCAAATCTCGTGAGCTCAGCACTTTCACGACTCTAGCGCTGCAAGTATGCACAGTACGGCACTTTGTTGTATATATTGCAGCCTCAGCGTTGCACGTATCCAAAACTTAAGGCCACGGCACCGTTCTTACAAGCACTGCAAAGAATCTGGGGGGAGGGGGGCGTGGGGCTAGAGTCACTGTTGCCATTTAAGTCTTCAAGTCATTCGTCTCTGACGCCATAGCACTGAAACTCTGTGATCGACTGCAGCCGTGCCCTCTTCTTAGCTCAAGTGACTAAATATTAACTTCACGAACTAGGGCTTCTGCACAGTTCTTGGCATTTTTTCTTTCGTTTTTCTTTCTCAATCATCTGTATTCCACTGACATAATGGCAATAGCTCATAGAGGGCTGGGGTGTAAGTCCCGGTGTCTCTTTGGGAATGGGCCTGTTGGTCAGTCTACTGCCGCCTAACTAATCTAATCTTATGGATTTCTTGATAACAAACATCAATTTGAGTTCACCTTCATCTCTGCACTGGTATCTTCACACAATAGGGTACTTTATCTCTCTCGAACTTTGTCTAAATTCGATTGAATTTTTTTTAACTAATGCTGTACACTTTGTGGAGGATTATGACCTCTTGCCGTTGGTAGATGTATTCCCGCTGCCTCGTGTTTCCTATTGAGTCGGTAGAAAGAAAATATGTCCATTATTACTACGCTAAGAAAGATATGTTTTCTTCGCGTGTGTCTGTGTCTGTCCGTCTGTCTGTATCTTTGTCTGTCTGTCACCAAGATCACTAAAAAAGTTATGAACAGCTATCACCAAAATTTACAGGGATTGTTAGGCCTGTTTGGAGGAATAGATTAACTTTTAGTGAAGATCTGTCCTTCCATTTGTTTGTTTGTCTGCCTCTTATATCTTGACACAAAAAGTTATGGATAGATTATTTTATCCATGCATGAGTTGTTAGGCATGTTGCGCAGAGTGAATGACCAAATTTTTATGATGATCTGTTTCTTCACTTGTTTGTTTGTTGCTGTACTTGATATAATTCTTGTTAGCGCAATAACTCAAAAAGTTATGAGTGGTATCTTTATGAAATTAACAAGAATTGTTAGCAATGTTAAAAGAGACAATTGATTAAAATTTGGTGATAATCGGTTACTCCGTTTGTGCCTTTCATTAACCCCTTAACTACCACTGGGTCTCACGAGTCCCGTTTCGCATAAATTAGGTTTCTAAATAGAGAAGGGATCAGTGATTTTTGCACCTATGAGCGCAGCGACTATGAGACGGTAGTCGGAGGACTACAATGTAAGACTATCTCCAAAAATCTGAGAGAAACGGAAACTTGGTCTTTAAAGTGTTAATGTTTGTCGGAATGTTTGTTAGCTCCATATCTCAAAAATTTATGAACGGATCTTCAAAAAAATTACAGAAACCTTCATACTGTTCAAAGACAAATTATTAGATTTTAGTGTTGATACAAGGAAAATCATAGTTTCAGAACCAATTTTCTTCATTCTGTAGCATGCCTTGCTTCGCGGAGGTATGCGCTCTCAGAGTGCTGTAATTCTTTTTACCTCCAGCTTGGAAGACATCCATCTTACTGTTATGCATTTCTAAAGGCGCTAGTCGTAGAAGAACATGTTTTTATTGAGTACTAGTATTTCTAGTTCAGAAGCTGATCATAGCGATCAAAATATATTAAGCGTCACAGGACGTCAGTGGAGCCAGAATCGTGAATGTGCGAAAATTGTGCTATTGTGTATGAAAGCTGGTTAAAGTTTCACTTTGAGAAAACAATTTCTAATACAATTTGTAGCTTCAGGCAATAAATTTCAACGAACCATTATCCAGTATCAGTTGTAGGCGCTGCCACATTGCTCGAAGAGAGCTTAAGCATTCCAAATAAAATAAAAATGAAGCAATGGAGCCTGAAATGCCAGTATTCGTAAATGGGAGATAATATTAAGTGTGAGTTAATACCACCTGATGACGGCTCCACCCACCGGCCACAGCAGTTTTGGCCTGATCCAAAGCCAGTGAGTTCTTGATGACAAGCGGGACGCCACCCTCTGCCTCACACAGGGACCGCAGGTGGTCCAGCGAGCCGCGTTTGGTTTTGCCATCGGTAACGAAGATCTCCTCAGGACCAGGCTCTTCACCGCACGCTGTGGGTGTAGTGGAGGTTGTAGGTGGGGTAGGAGGTTGGCCAGCGATTGCATCCGCACCGTAGGCTGTAGATTCGATGTTCTAGATTCACTTACAAGGCTTGATACCCTTACTCTGGCTAACCCATTACTTTGTTTGCAAAAAAAAACTATTTCAGAAGTAGCCATTTTCATATTTTTCATAACCATTACATTAAGGAAACGACTCAAACTGCCGAGCACAGATGCTCTTCACGTGTTTGATACTGAGCGAACGGAAAGACCTAGAGGGTTTCGTTTCGAGGCTTCCCAGAGATCATTCACAGCTTAAATTCGAGGCATTAAAAAACTAAAATAATTTCAAAATTATTGCTCACCTGAATGTATATGCACTAGTTTCAAAGGAAATTCGAGAGTTTTGCGATCATATACACCATATTTTGAAAATTTTAGAAAGAATTACTGCCAATGTCAATGAAAGACTCCTTCAAAATATTCAGACCGTATTGGTCGCACTTGTGAAGTGCGAATTCCAAAAAGAAATGGTGGTGATGCAAAAGCATATTCTAACAGCTTCATCATCCGGGGTGCGAAGTTGTTAGAAAAAAATCCTCACAGCATTCGTAACGCCACCGCGGTGATGTTACTGTTAAGTTTGAAATCTTACTTGACGCGTACTTACTGAGAGTACCAGAAAAACCAGCAGACAAACGTAAGTCAACCACACAAATAGACGAACCGATCATCACCCCCAAAAATTTAATAATTTATGTCTTTTAGCATTACTCTCAAGTCCTGCAAATTTCATAAACAGCTATCTATAGTTTTTTGAGTTATTGTGCGAACGAGCATAAAATCAAACACAGCCACAAACGCACGAAACAACAGATCATCACAAAAATTTGGCCATTTACTCTTCTTAATTTTGTAATATACTTAACAACTCAAGTAAATTTCATGAAAATCAGTCGATAAGTTTTTTAGTTATGGCATTAAGAAAAATGAAGCAGACAAACAAATTCAACAAACACATGGACGAAAATCACCTACTGCTACCTTACATTACCACCCCCTTCCCCGTCCGCCGTAAGATCACTCTGCAGCTTCAGGAGACGGTGTGACTAGTGTATTTTGGGGCTTCAGGAGACGGTGTGACTGTTATGGGGCTTCAGGAGACGGTATGACTGTTTTAGGTACCTCTGACATAGACATACCCTCTTTGAAGACCGTGATGGCACCAGTCCTCTCTTCCAACTGCACGTCACCGCGTGTTCCGTTGGTGACGTAACACGTATCCGTGTTGTCGTCAAAGGTCATCGCCGTGCAGTTACGATGGACAAGGCATTCAGTTCTGCAGCGACCTGTAAAGTGGAGGGCACTGCATTAGATTCTAGGGGCCTACTCATGGCTACGTATAGGCGCTGCCCATGGGCTCACCAGAATCGAATTTAGTAAACCCTACTCGGCTTGAATTTTAAAGTCTTAGAACAATGCGTTGGTTTCATCCTGCACTATCTTGTTTCAAGCGTGATATGAGCGATATTAGCGTAATTTTTTACTTTATGTGTTTGAGAGACGACAGCAGGTATAGGATGCTCACAATTAATTAATTAATTAATTGAAGCTTAGCTTAACGAACAC
Organism: Parhyale hawaiensis; assembly: GCA_001587735.2. Classification (NCBI taxonomy): domain Eukaryota; kingdom Metazoa; phylum Arthropoda; class Malacostraca; order Amphipoda; family Hyalidae; genus Parhyale; species Parhyale hawaiensis. The sequence goes on along the minus strand of LQNS02007215.1, from coordinate 1,746,408 downwards.
GACTTGAATGCTCTGGAGCTTAAAAGAAGTGCGTCGGCATCATTCCGCCTGCTCGCAACTCAGGCGTGCAAAGGCTGATATTTTTATAGTAATTTTTATTGAAACGACGACAGTAAGTGTATAACGTTCGTGAGTGTTGTATCCATCATTTTTTCCAATCAGGTATAAATTTTATCATGAATTAGCCAGAATGACACATTCGAGACATAAAACCAAGCGAATTCTTTAGTAATGTTAGAACTAAAACAAAACAAGAAAAATGCTAGCTGTAGCTATACACGGCACATAGAATGTTTTCGGGATCGTAAATAAGTAGGTATTAAATAGGTACGTATTTGACGTCTGTTTCTATGTCACCGATCATTCGCAAACTTCTTTACATTTTCGTTCTAGTCTTTTAAATTCAGATGGAAGGGTAATCAACACAGAATTGCCGATCTAATCCTATTTCCGAAAAAACAGTTATTATTTGATAGCTTTGTGTAATATACCTATCAAATAATAACTGTTTTTTCGGAAATAAAGTTAGCTCGGCAATGGGCCCACTTTTGTTTTCTTTATATATTAATGATATTAGGGAATATACCGGTGTTAGGGTAATATTGTTCGCGGACGACGCGGTCTTCTATGTCGATGATGTGCAGTTTGAGGAGACTGCCCGTAAGCTAGTAAGTC
>LQNS02007215.1:1657680-1674937 GCA_001587735.2 Parhyale hawaiensis | reverse complement strand
CAGTGTTATTTACCGTTACCGATGCCAGGCCTGCTGTGCCTCATATATAGGTAGCACTGGACAACACTTCAAAGCCCGTATTGACCAACATTTAGGTATATCCAGTCGTACCGGCTTACCACTTGCAAATCCCTCACATTCAGCCCCTCGCCTACATGCTGAGCAAAACGACCATCCCATCAGTAGGAATGACTTCTCCATCATAGACTACTCCAATCCCATCAAGCTCTCAACATTAGAGTCCCTCCATATTCATAGAAATAAACCTAGCCTCAACATTATGACCTCAGCTGTACCTCTGCAAACCGTCCACACCTAGCCTCAAATCTGCTAACTGTGCAGGAGCTGACATCCAGCTCCTGCACGCAGCTTTGATCATTTGCGTTTTAGACTTCCCCCCATAACACCCATGCTCCCCTGAATTATTTGACAATAAAGGATAAAAATTTTATTCATATAGGTTGTAATTCAATTTTTCTTCTGATGATAGGAATTCTAATCCCGAAACGTCAAGATTTTAAATTTAGTCAACTTTCATTAAGTATTAGATTTTTTCCTTAGTATAACTTGTTTCTGATACATGCGGACATATGCCGGTTGAATTCATCTGCTCTTTTACAAGCTTTTTAACCAACGTTCTTTCAAAATTTCATTCTTCAGAGAGCTAAAAAAGTTTGTAGATGCTTTGATACTTATTTTTGTGCAACTATGAAGATTGTAGGACCTGCAGGACACTCTGGAGGCCCAAATAAAATTATGAAAAACAATGCAAAATAGCTACTGATAAACGTACTAGGTTTTTATGACGTCATCGCTTCGCACGTCCACCGCTCGCAAGCGCCGCCCGCACGGCAGTGCGCTTGTCTGTTCCTGTTAATTATCCTTGGTTGCCCTTCATAACGAAACGACAAGCGACACTACGCAACTTAATGACACATAAAGTTAAACCTGTACTCCTGCTAACCATTTCATTATTACCAACTCCAGAAAAGGACGAACCTCATTGTTAGCCTCAGAAGGTTAGGAACTATATGAATAAAGATGCGTACTCATTAAGATTAAAATCTACTTGCGACCACACTGATTCCTGAATAAGGACCTCAGGACCTCTTACTGTAAATTTATGGCGTATGCTTTATTCTGCGTACGTATTTTGAGCCATGTTTTATCCCACTTCTTGTCTCTGAGACAAGCCAGTTAGGTGCTGCGGGAGCACAACATTGGATAATCTTTCAGTGTGTTTTGGTTTGACCGTAAAATCTTTCCTGATTTCCCAAGTCTTGCGAAATTTCCAAACCAAGAGATGTCCCCGTCTGAAAAAACTGAGTCAGTGAGCCGGCAGCCATCCGGCCACTGCAGATCTCCGTCGACATCCTTTGCCATCAGCCAGGCGTACCGATTCAACATGGCCTCCACCCCACGAGCTGGAGAAGCAAAAGAATGGCAGACCTAAGCACAAGAATTAATCATATATGAAAGTCTTGACGATTTAGAGAACAAATTATTGATTAACGGATATGAAGAGCACTAGCTCGCTCTAGTGAAAGCTCATACTGTACATTAAGATGATATGATCGGGGCACTATTTGTCATCATTGTAACGCAATGTACTGGGTTCAGAAATGGAAATGGCTCAGGTAAATTGTTTATTGTTCGCTTAGGCATGGAAGTTAGCGCGTTCCTCTTGATTAACTTTCGTGCCTGATAGCAGGCCGAAGAAAGACTTAAGTGTATCGGAAGAAAGTTATATGCGGATCTTTATGAAATTTAAAGGAGTATTACGTAATATTAAAAAATATAAATTAGTGCGCTTAACTAATTTTAGCTAATGTTAATCAAAAAAATTACTGGTATTGTGAAAAATGCCAAAGGGTAAAATGATTAGATTTTGGTGTTGATACAAATAACATCATGGTTTCAAAATCAATTTGAATATTTCGTTAGCGTTGCCTTACTTGGCGGAGGTATGCTCTCTCAGAGTGCTCTAGTTGTGGATGTGGTAGTCCTGCTCATTCGCAGAGTAGGTTAGCGTGAGCTGGCCAGCCAGCAGCGTGTATACCAGCTGAAGCGAAATTGCTTTCATTCCGGCTGTAGAGTAAGTATATGAATAGCTGTACGTACTTGGAGGCTGCTAAGTTATCCATTTCAGCCAGCTCATGGGGATGACCGTGGGATGCAGACCCGTGTAGGGTAGGTGCCTTACGTTATTCCATCTATACGTACTCGAAGGGATTTCCTCTGGTGCAACGTCTTATGGTATGGACGAACCTACTCTACATATACCTTCTGAAGAGTAGATGACGGCTAATTCTTACTTCCTGTGAGATACTCACATTAACCGCAGCCCTAAATGTGGTCGCGGTGGGGTTTCTTGATCGTCGTTAGCGTTTTCTGGGTTGTGACTGCAATATGATTTTTTAACGGAGGGTAACTGTTGTACAAAACTTACTGAGTGGTGGGATTGTAACACGCCCCAGAACGACTGTACATTAATCCCTTCAATATGATAATGGCACTTCTACCCACCAGCCACTTCAATCTTCGCCTTCTCCAAAGCCTGGACGTTCTTGATGACAAGCGGGACGCCACCCTCTGCCTCACACAGCGACTGGAGGTTATCCAACGAACCGTTGTTGGTTTTTGCTTCGGTAACGAAAATCTCCTCAGGACCAGGCTCTTCTGAACACACCTTTTCTGTGGTTATGGCAGTGGTTGGACCGGGTGATGTGCCAGATGTCGTTAGGGCAGATGCGTAGGCGCTCCCTTCAAAGGCTGTCGACAGTATGGGTGTCATTCGTTGATCGGCCGCATCTAAATCAGGCCCAGCCCAATCGCCTTGAATTGTCTAGAACCTCAGAGAGGATCGTTGATCTTACTGATTTGGACAGTGTTACAGATGTTAAAAGCAACTTGATTACTCTTGAGATGCTCGAAATACCTTTTATTGAAGTCTCAAAGGTAACTAACTGACTGAATGCGAGTCAACGGAACGACAGAAGGTTCAAGTCGCAAGTCCTGAACCAGTCAAGCCTATTGGGCTTTGATTAAATTACATATTTTTGTGGAAAGGAGGGCACCCCACGCATTGGCTCTCTTACTAGATTTCAAGCAAGGGCTGCAAAAATATTCTTCGCCTTTTAGAGCTGGACTCTTGCAGCACTATTTTCCAATATTTGCCCAGTAATAAGCAAAAGTTTCCGGGGCTGTCCTAGAGAGCTTTTTACATTTCGAGTAGTGTGAGACTCTATATCCAAGTCAATGGCGACTCAAATAGAAGAAGAACTAGAGGCATATACCTTGTTGATATGCACGCAAATAGTCGAAAAAAAAACTAACTGTTAGATCAAAGTCTGTCAGTGTGAGTAGGAAAAAGGATGATAAAAAGCTAGCAAAACAGGATATCCCGATGACCTAGCAACTTCTAAACTAACTGACGTAACTACCCATAACATAGGATGACGCTCATTACTCACAATGTAAAAATGTCGTATACCGGGCTTTGCAAAAGTCCTGACCTATTTTGTATTTTCAAAGTATGAAACTCATTTCAAAGACTTGATGAAATTTATTGACTATGACTCCTTCCTAAACTATTTCAGATAATATGATAACTGGTAACAGTGCTCATTTTTGTATAATGTGAGTTTATCAACGGTGAAACGAGTCGAAAACCGCATTAAGCATAATGAAAGCCTCAACGTTCGACCACGTTCAGGCAGACCACAAGTTATTCAACGGAAGAATATTCGAAGAGCCTTTGAAAATTATCCGAGACTCAAAATGACTATATTCGCGATGAAGATGAAGATTTCTGTGTCAACCGTGTCAAGAGCTGTAAAGGGTGGAGGTGGAAAGAGTTTAAAGCGCCAGAAAAGACCGCTGCTAATTGCTGACATGGTTAAAAACGGCCATGAGCGATGTTCCCGCCTTCTTAGCGACTTGAAAAGTCATGGAAATCGAGTCATAATTTTCTCAGATGAAAATACCTTCATCGTGCATCCTGTCTTCAACAAACAGAACGATCGAATTGTGAGCTTTGGCCAAGACATCTCTGATGTTTGTTCTGTCTCCACAACAAAGCATCCGGCCTCTGTGATGATGCTTGGCGTTGTGGCCTCCAATAGAGAGAAGATGCCTAGGGTGTTTCAAGGGCGGTTACAGTTTGACAGGGGCTAAATACAGGGATATCATGGCCACAAAAGTTCTTCTTTGGATCAAAAAAATCGTCAAAGATGGAGATTACGTGCTTCAGTAAAATGGTGCGTCAGCGCACACGTTGAAAACCGTTCAAAACTGGATGAGCCAAAACATGATTTTCGTGCCCAACGACTTCTGGCCCCCACAGTCGCCTGATCTCAATCCTCTGGACTACAGCGTGTGGCAGCATATGGAGAGTAAAGCATGCAAAGATCGCCGTAACAACATTGAGGAGCCGAAAGCTTCTGTGAACCGCATTTGGGCCCAGATGAGGAAGGACTACGTCGTCTGTAATGTGTGTAAGGACTTCCGACCACGATTAGGGCGTGTCATTGCTGCCAATGGAGGTCGTATTGAATAACAATGTTGTTTAGATCATAACAAACTAATACATTAAAAACCTTGTTATATTTCAATATAAACAAAGCTTTTATGAACTTCGGATGGTAAATTATTAAAATAGGTCAGGACTTTTGCAAAGCCCGGTATAATCATCCGTTCAATAGAAACGAACCAAATCGGTTAAACTCCTGCACTGGTTAATTACTGGACGTTCCACTTAAATTTTACAGAGCAATGTTACGAGTTGTCCACCATCATTAAAAATTGATAAGGTTAGCTGGAGAAACCATTAAAGGCGATAGAATTTTATGAAAATAGTCGCTAACGATCGCGATGACGCAATGATACTATCAACGTGCAGTTAAAAGTTGACCGGCGTAGAAAAACGCCGCGAATGAATGGAAGACTTTTTGCTTTCTTATAACGTAATTGAATGACAACTGCATTTTTTTACTATCTTGTAGATGGGAATCGTAAACTGATTATGAACTAGCGCTAGTCCACGATGCTTAAGCAGCTAGGAGCTGACATATATGTTAAGTGCGGGCCAGTCCATGGGTTCCCAAACCCATCCCATCTCTTCATGTTGCGATGAGATCAAGGTTTGTTTTCTCGCTCATCTGCAATCAGGTATCTTCTACTACCACCCGCATTTCTCAATTAATTCACCACAACACCCCATACATTTAGTTACTATTCCTGGACGCCAGTATGACCCAATTCGCCAGAAAAAAGAATCGATGCAGATTCACCCTGTTTGAAGACCGTGATGGCTTGAGCGCTAGTCGCCAGCTGCACGTCCCCGCAGGTGCCGTTGGTGACGTAGCAGGTGGCAGTTGCGTGGTCGAAGGTCATCGCTGTGCAGTTGGATTGGACGAGGCATTCGCTTCTGCAGCGACCTGCAAGGTAGAGGATCACGAAGTAGCGTTTACTTACAATATCAACTTTGCATAATGATTCACAATGCGTCCATATAACCGCCGCAGAGCTGGTCATATTTTGCCGGTGTTTATCTGTATGTACATCTATTAGCAGAAACATAACTCAAAATGTTATATGTGTGAATTTTCGAGAAATTCACTGAGACAGTTAGGTTTGTCGGGAGATATAGCGGATTGACTTTTGGTGAATATCTGCTCAGCCAATTTGCTTGGATGTTTGTTTGTTTGTCTATCTTTTTTCAAAGCAACATAACTGAAAAAGTTGCGAGTGGCTCTTCAGGAAATTCACTAAGATTGTTAGCTATGTTACGCAAGATAATGGAGCATACAATTGGGCAGGGGAATTAAGCCTTTGGGGTTTAACTTGTCTGAAACTTCAGACAGGTGTCCTGGCTTTGGCCCGTTAATTTAAGTTTCAGCCATTAACCTGTAATGGATTACCAGAACTGAATCGTACTCCGTAAAATGGAGAATTCGCTCGGCCCATCATAATCAGGCTACTTCTAGCACCTGCAGCATCATTCCGAGCGACAAAACTAAATTTCCTTTGCGCATTTGCGGACAAGTCAAGTGTGCTTGACTTAGATCGACTTTGACAACTCAAGCAAACATGTCCTAAATAATTAAAATTTGTGGTAATATGTCACCCTTTTTGGGCGTTTAACCCTCTAATTGTCATTCTGTATCTCAACAATATTGCTCAACAAATGATGGGCAATGAAAGCAATACTGTCATCGTTAAGGTAAACTTGCAAATGCTAGAAAGTCGCAAGATTCGAAGGCCACTGATATGAAAGTTATAGAGTTCATTTAACGAGACTACCTGATAAACCAGCAATCAGCAGTTACGAGCACTGTGGAGATTATTCCCTGTTGGTTCTCTTTTTATTCGCTAACTGCGACCCAACAGGAGTAACCCAGCATCGTGACTCCACACACGTGCGGTGATGTGCGCAGCGTCACCTGGACTTCGCTCGAAGACTCGCAAGGCTCATGCAAGTTGAGAGGAATCAAGCCCACTCGAATTGCTTTGTCTAAAATTCCAGAAAATAGAGGTGGCTTCGCAAATTTGACCCTTGTGGCAGTAATTAAAAGCAAAGCGATTACGCTTGAGAGGTCTGAAAATTTCATTTTACTGATAAGGTTCTAGTTTCGGAATGCACAAGTGTAGTCGATGTAGTGTTAAGGGTGGAACCTCGGCCCACTTGGGCACAACCACGGTACCCGTCTAAAGTTTAGGACAAGTGTACTTAATTAATTTTTTCTGACATTCGCTGACGCCTTTTGGTACATAAAAGTTAGCTGGGTCGTGTTACGGTGGAGGACAGGAGAAAAGGGCAATTTCACTGCCAAGAAATTCCACAGTCAGAACAGTTACTGTTCCACGAAACGTTTCACTTTCAAGCTTGTTCTATTGGATATTTTTCTCGATAAAAATTTGAAGTGAATACCATGTGTCAAAACATAACATTTTTCTTGGAGCTGTGTAGAGTATGTGACGGTAATGGTACTAAAGTAGTGTTTTTTTTAACTTGAATATCATTGCAGCCTGCTATTTACCACCAGGATTGCACAGGCGTCTGTGAGTTAAGTAAAGGTGAAGGTAAAGTAAACTTGACGGCACTTCCTACTGGGAAGTCTTCTTAAGTGCATAAATTCTGCCTAAATGACAATTGGAAATCAGTTCTAATCAATTGGGTTCTGCGTTTGCTGTTTCTGTGAGATAGACTCTCACTTCATACAGATAATGACAATCTGATTGCAGAACCCGCACTTTCTGCAGAAACTTTAGTTAAAACGCTCACAAAATTCGAAGAACTGGTAATTTGCTCCAAAGTTGGTGCACTCGTGAGCTTTCATTTGCTTCAAAAAGAGCAGCCAGCTCCAGAAATATAAGGCTTCCTGATATTGATTCGTAACAAGGGTCACTCTCATCATATTGCCTAAATAAAGTAGTCTCTGCAACTTGCCGTCCATTACGATATTATCGCCGCCAATTTAATACACTTGCCAAACTCCAGCAGTGCTGTCATTTGCTTCACTTTACCCAAATCTAGCAACTGCCGACCCCACAAAAAATTCATCACCATTATTGTGATGGATAAATAACCCCAAATTCTACGGATTAGGGTGTCGTTATCTTTAGCGGCTGGAGATTTTGGCAATGCTTATTCGGTGTTTTAGGAATTGCTGAGGCGACTTTTTCTTCACGTTTTGTGTAAGCATTGTGAGTGTTTGCTTAAACCTCATTAACTTTATTTAAAGATGTCCCGAGTATGAAAAATGCCTGATATGGAGTTAATATGCAAATAAAAATAACAACTGGGATACCAATTACGCAAGAGCGAGAGCAGAAAGTTGGGAAAGAAAGAGGTTGGATGAGACAAATACTATAAACATGTTTGACAAATAAGTTATTATAAGGAAATAAAGCTGGTACGGATAGAAAGATGTGCCAGAAGCTAGGCAATGTCTAAGGTAAGTTGTGAAATCCCTCGGGGAGGAGGGTAACGTAGTGAAGGGTATGCCAGCCCGTGCTGCTAAGGGAAGGATATACTACAGAATAACTAAACATTTAGGAAAGACATTGTCGCATGAGTACGCTTGATTAGACTAGTTTATGAATACTCAACACTAAAGCCGCGTCTACACGACGATCTTTTTCGTCGAAGTTTGTGATCGCGGAGAGATTTTGATCGCCAAACACACGCGGCGAGCCTTCGAAGTCCGTGATTTTTGATTGCCGACAATGCTGGAAATCACGATCAAAAATCACGATCACAAAAGGATTGCAAACTATATTACGCTCTGTAAATAGATGTATCTATTTTACAAATATTATTTAGTAATTAAAGCATAATTTTTTATTGAAATATGCCCGCTTAGCAAATTTTATTTATGTTTGATTCGAACTTCTGTACTGCCGGAAGCATTTGGCAACTATGTGTTGCCAATTAGTAATAACTGTAGAATATTCCTCAAATTACGTCTGTACTTTTTTTACATTAGTAAAAGCTACAATGGAGCAAGAGTTCCGTTTTAATGGAATAAACGGATGTACACAGTGTGAATTGCAGTAGAAATTGAATAAATTTATAAATAAAAAATGAGAAATTATTGTTCTATCTNCCAGTGAATGAATTTTTAGCTATACTTTTTGCCAGTATACATAAAGTTTAGTCCGCCAATCAGCATCTACAACTACAATAAATATCTGACGGTTAATGTGAGGGTGGAATATCGATTAATAGTAATGGTATGCTAGCTTATGTGACATTATACTTTGATAGTTTTATTGCTGCCGTAACTACTTTTAATGAGTCGAAAAGTTTTAACTTTTTCCATATATAATGATTTTAACGTTCTTTTGATAAGACTTCGAAATTGTCTTCCATATGATGATTCTTATTATCTCCCGATTCTCAGCAATCAACTTTGTTTAGTTAAGCATTTCTACTTACACAGCGTAGTGTCTGCGATGTAGGCAGTGTAGTTGGTTATGCTAGTGTTTAGGGCGGCAGACATCCACTCTGCGCTGGACATCGTCACCCCCAGCAGGAGGATGAGCAGCAACATGTCCACCAACAGCCCCGAGTGGCAGGATTTGCTCCAGTTCTGGACTATCCCTGTGATCTGCAAGTCAGTCAAATTAATTAGAAGCCGGATGCACAAACGCCTCGTAAAGTTACGGTAACGTAAACTGTACAGTTCCTTGAAAAAGTACCGATATTGTGGATCAGATATTGTCGTTTTCTAATGCTGATCACAAAGTTATGATCAATGTGGTTTGAACCTCCAACCGATGCATACCTTAATAATAGACCGACTCAGATGTTAAATTGAGGAGTAAAAATATAAAATTTCAGCTGTTGCATAACTATAATTGTGCCTGCAGCTGTACAGTTACGATGCTTGTAATTTTACAAGGCGATTTAGTATCCGGCCAAGAATTACACCTTAATTTTGTTTCTTGGACATTGTAGGCAGAGCTAGACATTTGTTTTTGTCTGGTTGATTGATATTACCACCAATTGAATAAAGAGCAGATATTTTACGATTGATTGTCAGTGCGTTATTCGTTGGAGTTTTGCAGTGACGAAGGATTTTCATTTGAGTACCTCGAAAACCGAACAGTATTGGAAAAATTAGTGAAAAAAGTAATTGACATGTGTCATATAAAATTAGTAATCTTGAACATTGTTACTCTCGGCCCTTCTGGCATAATCAGGGAGAAACTAGAGCAATCTGAGAGCGCATACCTCCTCCAAGCAAGGCAATATTGATGAAAAGATATAATTGGTCCATATACTAGGATTTCCGCTTTATCGTTATTAAAATTTGGTCATAAGTGCCTTTTATCAATCATAGCAGCTTCTGTAATTTTCTTGAAGATCTGTCGGTATCTTTTTGAATTACTGTATGTTTTGATATACATTGGGGCAAACGATGGTCAGGCACAAATAAACGAGCCGATCATCACAAAAATTTGATCATCTTTTTTTTTCTTTTAACATTCCTAACACCATTCTTGCAAAATACTAAAACTTAGTTACTTATGTCTTCCACCATTTCTAATAATTCCAACAAATTTCTTGAAGATCCGCTCATAACTTTTTGAGTTATGTTTGTGACATGCATAAAAACAAAAACCGGACAAATTGATAAACATAGCTAGAATACCTCGAAGCGTAAAGCCATCACTCGCGGTGTGAGCAAACTTCATCGCCGTCATTTTTATGGCCTACTAATCCTAGCTTTCTGGTATGGGTCACATCGAGAATAATCAACCAGGCTCCCTGCAAGAAAATTATAGGCATAGCTGAACTACTTCTACCTGTTTTAGGGCGGACGGCCAATTTCATCGCCGTAATTATTATGGACAGCTAATCTTAGTTTTATGGCATGGGTCGCATCGAGGAAACCCCCGACTCCCTCCAAAAAAAAAAAATAAATAATGATGAACATTGCTCAACTCCTTCTTCGACTTTTTGGGTGGCCAGACACACAAATACAGTATATATACTTAAATCTTGAACGAAAACAACATCACCTCTCTAACTTCGTTCGTGGGTAATAAAAATTTGTCATTTGCTCTATGTAGTAACCATTCCAACAAGTCCTGAAATTTCATAAAGATCCATACCTAACAATCCCTGTAAATTCCGTAAAAATCCATCCATAACTTTTCATCGTGACAGACATACAAAGGGACAAACTTGCTATGCAAATGACCTCCTGGGCAGAGTTATATATATCATATTATTCTCCTTGTGGTTCCGCACGTACTTCCACAGATTAAGGCCGTGTTCACACGTCATTCATCTAAACGTGTTCACTCATCCAAATGTTTTATGCTGGCAGCACAACTTTGTGTACACCACAAAAATTATGAAAACGTTAACCGTCAAATCAGTATTTTTGATAAGTATCACTAGGTAAGTTACGAAAATCTCTTCAAATTTCGAGTGAAACAAAACTAAAAGCATCGCACTTTTTGTTACTTCTAGGGCAGAGTAACGCATACGGACTACTGGATGAGTGAACGCGTAGTTATAAATGACCTGTGAACTCGCACTAGGGAAGGCACAGACAGGCAGTTCTTCAGTATTTCGCAAGAAATTTTAGGCTGGATGATGACGTCAGAGTAGGCAACATGCTGTTTTCATCAGAAATTGTTATACAGGACACGAGTTTCATCTTCATAGCTCTAGCCGCTCAAACTTCATCCATGCTTAATGGATACAAAACCTTGCGTCCAGAAGGCTTTTAAAGTGAAATCATCGTGAGAGTCATTCTATTTTCTAAGAAGTTATGAATATGCAGCACAGAATAGGCAGTGCTTTAGAATTTTGGCAAGAAAATCTTGGCTGAACAATGACGTCACATTAGTCACTTTGTTGCTGTTGTTGTCATAGCAGGTATGCAAGATACGCGTTTCATCTACACAGCTCCAGCCGCTCGAAATTTCGTTGATGCTTATAATGGCTAGAATACGCTGTGCCTTGAAGGCTTTTTCAAATTGATTAATTGTGAGCGTAATTCTACTTTCCAAGATTCATCTCGATACATGAATTTATTCCTGGCACAGCGCTGATGGCAGAACGATGATGTCACAGGAATCTCCAAGGAGCTTGTATAGAAAAGGAGGGAGCCAGTAGCCTAGCTCGTTGAAGCTCAAGAGTCTCTTATGGCTTGTCAGCCAGTCATCGGATGCACCAATCGCATATCAGTAAAGAGTCTCTTATGGCTGCTCGGTCAGCGCATACGTGGTTAGCGTATACTCAAAGAGCCAAACAGACGACGAGGGAGCAGAAACTCACTGCTCCCCGTGACATCCACCAATGAGATCTCACAGCCATAAGAGATCTGGATGACTCACTGGCGAATCTGTATTTGGGCCGCAGGGCTCCCTCCTTCTCTATAGAAGCTCCTTGGGAATCTCGAGGTAGAGCTCAGCTGCGCTTGGAAGCTGTCCGTCTGTGTTTTCGAGTCTGTGTATGTGCGAATCCAAAAAAGAAGCCAGAAATCTGATATAATATTCTTCCTTAACACTACAATCATTTTATACCATAAAAACTGAATAGTGATCATCATTTGTCTAACAATGAAAAACTGTAACAGCAACATCATATTGTCAACATCCTCTATATTCTCCTGATTGCCACCTTTTTATATACAAGTAAACATTCCTAAATAGAGAAAAGGTAATTGGAGTCTGCAAACAATCGATCCTTTTAAAGTGGGCAAATTTTACAAGATTCAGCAGTTGTATTGGAGAACTTGGGGCGGAGGTCATAGAAAAGAGAGGTTCATATATTGAATAAATAAACATTTTCATCACGTATAAACAGTTTCATTTTTGTTTTCCAAGTGGGTATTTTATGTGTGACAATTTAACTTTTTTCAGTTAGTCAAACAATAGACCCGAATAGATACTCAATGCTAAAAACGTTCTGCTTAGAGGCAAGTAGCCTTTGAATGTAACGGTCACATGGTTTTGTGGGTAGCACTCACTTTCACCTGAGGAAGCAGTACAGTCCTGCGGTGTCGCGCTGGAGAAGACCAAGGCGCAGTGTGCTTGCAGTACTGCAGTCAACTGTCCAACTGACCAGCAGTGTGCAGCTAACTGCACCTGCTGCCTGCTGGGGACAGGTCTTTGTAACAAAGTTGTAACAGCCGAGTGAATAGCCAACGGTGATCAGCAGACTGTTGATCAAAGTGTCAGCCAGGTGCGGGAAGCAAGTTCCAGTTCATCAGCAGAAAAAGTTTCCTCACTGAGGAATAGACTAGATCCAGTTTTGCTTTTGTTCAATTAAGCCTATTTGAAAATATATTTTGTTTGGATGGTATGAATTTTTATATGTCTTGATTATGCAAGAATACTACCAGTCTCAGATAGTACAGGAGGTAACTCGCTACAAGTCTAAAGGCGTCATTGTATCTGACAGCTAAGTTTACTAGCTTTAACTTGTCTTCGATTTCAGTAATAAGCGTTGGTTTAGCAACTTTAGATCGAAATCCAGGCGTTAATCCCATATCGAGTGCCCCTGTGACAGCCTCAAGATCAATCCTGCGGTTGTGGATACTTTTTCATAAGTAATCGATTTTGCATAAGATACGGCAACTAGATCCAAAGTAAATAAACCGACACTCATGACTGACTTTAGGAAGAAGTTAGAGCTAATGAGAGTAGCTTATCTCAAAGGAACCGAGCCTATCGATGACAACTTAAATTTTCTTAGAAAGCAATTGGTCAAGTTTACCTGGTATGGTAGCGCTAAGGACTTTATTTCTTCGCTTTGAGACTTTATTGCCAGGAACTAGATTACAAAAAAGTTATTACGATAGCACAAGATTCGCCAAATACCATAAGCTGGAAGATTTACCAACAGTGAAAGAATTGAAAACCACAGCAATTATTATTTTGAATCGAATATAGGCATTTGCTTCCAGACGTAGCCCTGAGTATTGCATTTGATTACCAATGACATCAATGGTAGGGATGCTGTTCCAAATGGCCGCCTATTCTTAGTGCTGAGTTTGATGACAGCTAGAAAAGAATACCATGCGTGCAGTGTAGGATATTTGAGTTCTAGATTTACAGACACTGGTACTGGATGTCACGCCTCTATGACACACCGGCGAATTCTTGTTGTGCTTGGCTCGCTGAGTCTTCATTTCAGGCATTCAGAGGCTATTGCAGAGGTATTGACCCTAACCAAAATTGTGATAGAGGGGGTCGCAGTTAACAATAACGTGCACCGTCCGCATGTAACGCATTAGCTCCGACCATTTGTGGTCGACTTCGGCCGTCCACTGCTCTCAAACTAGCTGGCATCTATTTGCAGCACTAACCACTGCATGTAAATTTCCCAGTTAGAGTACGCAGTGATGTGAACTTTATCTCTATGTGCGAGTGAGATGCAGTTCAAATTTAAGTTATGAGTTTCATATACATATTTACTGTATGTTCATATTCCAGGCCTAATATCTAATATACCACAAAGTATAATTTTTACAACTTATTCCCGAGACCTAAAATATTTTTTATCGTTTGACAATATGTATTGTAGAATATATGAGGGATATGCACTAATGGTCAGGCAATATGAGGTCCGTCTATGTGGTCTCCGTGAAATACTTGAGTCACCTCTAGAACTCTGCAATTTTCTATAGTCTTCGACATCCGGCTTTACTCTACGGATATTACAACGGATATACCAGTACCTCTCTTCCATTAGGCTTTTAATGTCGATTTCATAAATTGATGGATGCATTTAACTGAAAAAGTCTTAACCTCGCTTGCGTCACTTTGCATAATCTTCCTTTGTTTCATAGAAAGTAAGTTGAGACTGAGATATCGAGTCTGCTGGAAGAGGCATTTCGCTGATGCAGGTATAATTGCTGGTCGTATTTCCGATTAGTGTGTTATTCTTTCACGAATATGAGTACTGGGAACAAATCTACAGCTGAGAGCCAGGTAAGGANTTCTAAGTTATAATTCTTCTGAGTTCCTTAGATTGCAGTGCTGATGATTTATTTCTGCAGTGCCAGAACTCTACCTAAGATACATTGATATCGCTTTCATTCAATCAATTGTTTTTAGGTATATTGCAACATCTATAAGCTTTAGAGGTCATCCCTGCTTGCTTGGCTCTACCCCACGCCTGAGGTACCCTCGCTTTCTCTCAATCGTGGCAATCAAAGGAAGTTTGCTGAACTAGCGGGATGCCCCCCTAAATCTGAGGGCGGTCGCATGAGAGTGAATTAGATGGCCATAACGGCCTCCTGGCCACCAAGTTTGGCCATGGAACTTAAGTTTATGACACAAACTTGCTGACTTGTCACAGAGCCTCGGAACAACTGACACAAATGCTTCCAGGCCTTGCCTTGCTCAAGCTTCCAAAACTGAGCGATTAGAGACAATGTGAAGTCCATCCGAGTGTGATGGATGTTGTCTAACTGACAGCTGATCGTCATTATTTGATTATATGCTTGCTAATTTTTCGTTTAGCTTAACTCAAGCTCTGGAAAATTCAATTCGTTCGTCAACTAAAAATAGCCATGCTTCTTTGTTGGTAAGAAATGTTCGACCACAGAGTTGCCAGGAATGAATATCTTTGCTTTAACAATTCTCCTTTTCAACCAAACAAAAACTTTTTTGTAAGTGAATTGATTAGATAAATAGCGTTTATTAATCGAGAATGTGTCCAAAGGCTTCATAATTCAGTGCAATGTGCGTAGCTAAGTTATTTTTACCTAAGCTATTTTCCAAACAAGCCTAGGGCAAAGTTCAATTTTTGGCTGCAATTTTCTTATCGTGGTTGGCCTGAAGGAATCAAATTCTTTGTAGGTTTTCTACAATTGTATTGAAGCGTCTGTTGCACCTCCGGTGTTCTTCATTAGACGTGCCCAGCAGCAGCGCTATATAGCAATACTTTATGTTTGAAAATAACGCTTTTGGTCTTTACTTAGATGTAGAGTTGGAATACTCATATCAGATTTGTGATCCACTGACAACCGTTATGCTCGATAAATTCATCCCTTGCCCATCACTTAGATACAATTCAGTCACTGCCATCACACTGGGACACAAAAGTCAGTACTTCAGAAAAATATTCAATCTTCAGGTCTTACTAAGTTTTAGGTAAGCTATCAAACATTGGCCTCCCGCCACATTGCTATTTATTCCCGAGAAGAAAATGTTCCTCTGGTAATACTTACGTTAAGTCTCCCTATTCCCTATTACGGTGAGCCGAAGAGAATCAATTTAATGTATTAATGTAGCATGACATCAGGATTTGCTACAAGGTGCTATGATTTCTGTTCCTTTATTAGCAAGAATGCTTGCTTCGCTGCTATTTATGTTATACCCAAAAAATTTCGACCCATTGTACACAGTTTTCTCGACTCCATGTATGTTGGCTCAACAGTTTTGGGTCCAGCATAAATAACAACCAAAAAGATATTCCTAAAAATACTTTGGAAAGAGTATGAACGGCAGCGTCACAACACTGACCGCTATACCTCGCGTGCTCGTCAGCTCTCCAGCAAACCCTCGGCCGGCTGCATCCGAGGGTCGCTGCAACTGAGGGGACTGCCAAATGAAATTCCGACGGTGTACGACACTCGAATTAAATTTCAAAAGCGGGGTTTTATGGCGGCCATATTGGATACAAGGGCTAGAAGGAATGTGTCTCGGAACATCTTTGTGTCTTTTTCGCATTTGCAATACCGCGAATATTACAGCAATCATTACTGTGATTATTACTGTGCATTTATATCAAAAACATTCAAGTTGCCATCTATATGACTTAGCTAATTAGTGTATATTGGCCGTGTCATGTGTACTGACAGAGGTAAGGTGATGGAGGACAAATATGCTTAGTACCGTAACGCCTTAAGTATAGTCTTAGGAGTTAATGCATTTCTCATATTAGCCTTCCAATTAGTGGACATTAATTGCAATAAAATACCACATAAAAGACCGTCATAATCGGTGTACCATAAGAATATGAAAAATGCCATGTTTATGACCGAGATAGTTAGCACATTAAGACACTCACATTTACTAATTATATGTTTGATAGATAAATGTACAGTAACGGAAGCTCCGTAATTAACTACAAAAGCTGCTTATCCCTTCTGTGCTATAGTGTTCTCTGTGCAGGATGTCCAAACAGCGCTGTTCTTACTAGACTGAAAATTTTGCCTCGGAAATTTAGAAGTAAAGGACAAAAAGTTGAAACCAGCGGCGGCTCAGGGCTTGTCGAAGCTAAGTAGAAGAAGTCTTTAGATGTTCACTGGCTAGCCGATATCGGTAGAGGGAAAATAGAAAACTTTCTTTGCAGTTTCCGTTTCCTGCTTGAGTGCTCGACTTCAGGAAGGATTAAGCCGCAGCTAAACATAAGTGAAGTATCTTAGTTGCATTACCTGCACCAGTTACGTATATTATCACTCCAATAAGCTTAGTGCTACAACTAGTATTTATGATATCAAAATGGGGTTATAAAGACCACTGTGTTCATATAAATCTATAATACATATGATAAAACGCTTCGTGTATTTATTTATTTCGTGTCCGCTTCTTAATGTCCAACTCATGTCTACTGCTACTATGTACTCTATTTGAGAACTTTTACAACTTGAGGATGTATATAAGTATTTTCTTATGAAATTTTTACGTTCTACAATAGCTGGAGAGACACCTTTTTTTGAAAATCACTTCAGTCATTTGATACCAGTGGCCATCATAATACAAGAAATGAACGTTTTAA
>LQNS02007215.1:1642879-1657544 GCA_001587735.2 Parhyale hawaiensis | reverse complement strand
ACCAGTGGCCATCATAATACAAGAAATGAACGTTTTAATTTGCCTGTTGTAAAGTTAGAGGTAGAGAAACGTTTTACTGTTTTTCAAAGTGTGAAAATTTTCAACCAGTTACCTAACCATCTTGTTCAACCTATGACAGATTTATGCTTTAAACGGAAATTTAAGCATTTATGTTTAAGTCTATACAGAGACGAATGAAGCCATTTGCCCAATAAGCGACAACGCTTCTGTGGGATTGTTTTTAATTTCTGTTCTGTGTTGTGATGTGTCATAAATTGTGAATGTAGGGATTGAAAACAATAAAGGTGTAAAGGTGTAGGGTGTAAGGAAATAGATAGGCGAAAACTAGGTGAGGTTGTAGATTTTGTAATTAAGTTGCCTTTTCATAGAGATCGATGACCAGGCTGTAGAAGATAGCGAAAATGGAATCCTTATCCCTTTATTTGAATGTATTTTTTTTGCTTGAAACACTTCTTGAATTTAAAAAAAAAACATATTTGCAGCTTCTGGCCTTCGATTTTATAACTTATTTCTCTCAGGTCACGAAGCTAAAATTCAGTAGATGGTCAACGAAACACTCACGAAGTGATGATTTTTCACAGGAAGGAAATACAATATTTTCTTCTAGCTTGCTGTCTGTCTTTGACGGAGTAGTTTTCTCTTCATTGGTCAAAATTTCAGCGCTTCAATGATCCAGACATTGGAGCTTGAAGGACTGCATCATGCCTACGGTACGCTCACATTGCATATAAGCTGGCTAGAGTTGCATTCAAGTTAATTGCAGTATTTTACTAAAGATTTTAATTTTGCCTCTCACTATAGAAGACACACGTGAATGAAGGGGACTGGATAGGGAACGTTAATGAAAAACGAGACTACTACAGTCTCAAGAACAAAGACGTGCCACCAATGGAGAGAGAATACGTTTCTATGCGACACAGTGTGAAGAAAGACTTGAAGCAGAAAGGCTACAGAAGGTAATAAGAACTTCTAACAAGCGTGAGCGGGATATTGAGGAAGCAGCAAGTCAGAAAGTCAGAGAAGAAAGGTCCTAAGGATTAGAGCACGACAAAGGATCAATGAAGCAAATGAGGAAGAAGCAAGTCAGAGAAGAGAAGATTTGGTACCGGCATATATTAAGCAAACATATTGATTATTGCCTAAATTTTTTCACGCTCGGATCCACTAGTTCATAATAATAATAAAGACCAATGTGCATATACATGCATATCTGTTTGTTTGTTTGTTTATTTATCTCTTTGTTTTCTGTCACCATTGAAGAGAACAGATTGGCGAAAATTAAGTCAAGTTGCAGAAGATGTCTAACGTATACGGTAATCTTATTTTTGAATGCACTACTCGTATGGCCAACAGTGAAATCGAAACACTGAACATATCTGAAACATCCCTTGGCACTCTCATGCATCCTGATTCTTCGTTGCTTCGTACAAATGATTTCGTGCATTAACTTATTCTTTCAACTTGATTTCATTCATCGACGAAATAACTTTTCGCTAAATTTCGTATTATACAGCGAGATATCTTGACGTGTCCATGATACTGAATCGAAATTAATATGCAAATGATGACTGACTGCTTACAAAAAGCATTTAATTTTTCTCCGTGTCAGAGAACAAAAATAAGGGCTTCGCTGCTCAGGAGGTGTAAGGCCGGGAATGTGCATCGCTTATGTTCATTTAAGTTGACAGTTGTGTTAGGGGAGAGTGTGGAGATGGAAAAATATCATCACGAATTCTTTGCCGTCTTTTTTGAAGGCTGGGTACACTACTAGGGGTATAAATTGCTTGATCTCATATCTTGTCCTGTCTTCTACACTACTAGGGGTATAAATTGCTTGATCTCATATCTTTTCCTGTCTTCTTCTTGACCCAAGACAGCTATAGGATGTATGTATATGCTTGAAACAAAGCCTATTTTCACACTATGACTTATCAGCAGCCCGATTTATGCCTGAAATGCACTTGTGACGAGAGTTATAAAATAATCAGTTTTTGTGGGCTAGTTGTTTCTGCACATTTTATAGCAAAATTACACTTAATGATCTCCGCGAAGGAGGTTATATTTTTTCGACATTTGTCTGTTACCAAGATAAGTATAGAAGTTGTTAGAGAATCTTAATGAAATTTGTAGGACATGTTATGAATGATACGAGGAGCTCGTGACCAGATTTTAGTGGCGATCTGTTCGTTCGTTTGTCTGTTTGGCTCTACATTTTTTGTATTCGTCAGTAACACGACACAAAAGTTATGGACGGATCTGCATGAAATTTGCTGGAATTGTTAGGAGTGTCAGAAGATACAAGTGAGCAGATTTTGTGACGAACAGTTATCCCGTCTTTGTGTCTGTCCTACTGCTTGACAAAACATAATATAAAAAGTTATGGGTGTATCTTTAGGAATATTGCAAGAACTCTTAGGAATGTTAAGAGGCAAACATGACCCAATTTCGGTGATGTTAAAAAAAAATCTTGGATTTGTGACCCATGGCAGGTTTTCGTTAACTCTGCATGGCTCGGCGGAGGTATGCGCTCTCAGAGCGCTTCTCTGGCTTACGGTGACTTCACTTGGAGTTGCTTTAAAAAAACACGAACATACTCCTCGAAGTAGGAATGGTAGCATTGCTTGTACTTGTAAGATCAGCTACAGTGGGTGCAGAGTGTTCTCAAGATAGTTTAAATCAAGACTACAAGTATTTTACTCAAAATGTGCTTTTGCATCTTCTTCGCGATATTTCTTGACGGCGGGCTGCGCTAGTTTTCTTATGCGCACCAAGCAGATTTTTAGCAGGTTTGTTTTATGTTAATAACTCTACATACGCATGTGCTAACTCTTTGAGCTGGCGAGATTTAACCTAACACGAAAGAGGAAAGAAATATTGGCTAGCAA
Organism: Parhyale hawaiensis; assembly: GCA_001587735.2. Classification (NCBI taxonomy): domain Eukaryota; kingdom Metazoa; phylum Arthropoda; class Malacostraca; order Amphipoda; family Hyalidae; genus Parhyale; species Parhyale hawaiensis. The sequence goes on along the minus strand of LQNS02007215.1, from coordinate 1,654,638 downwards.
ATAATTATCTACAAGCTCAAACAAATACTTCTTTTTCTTAGGTAAAAGAGAAGAAGATCACGCGTTTTACCTTCAGGTAAACGCTTCAGAGCCGTCCCGCTACACTTCAAATGCCAAGTGAATGATGTATGGAGCTGACCTATCGGCCTCTGTCGACCCTATTCCTCATCGACCCCTTCGCCTCATTCCTGTGTATTATTTCCTCATAACCTTTGCACAGCGCGTGGAGCTCGGAAGAGTTACAACTTTGCAACTGAGCTACTCTAGAAGGCAAGCGCCCTCTGGTGTCGGCAGTGCTGCTGCCTTGTGTCTACAACAGCATACTTCAGCAATAATGATTTTCAGCTTTAAACACAAGCGTTTATTCTATTGATAATACACGAAGTTAATGTGCTAACTAGTAAATAAAATTGTTTGTGAGGAAAAACAATATTTAAAAAGATGTGGTTCTGCGACTTCAGATGTAATAACTGCAAAAATTTAACCAGCTTATCGAAAAATACAGAGGATATTAAACATCATAGCATTACTGTCACAAAGCAAAAACAAAACTAATTCTGTTCTTTATGTTACAGAAACTGGCTCGTTTGTGATATTATTGCCGTGAGGAGTGAGTCACCAGCACGTCCCACACGTTACAGCTTCTCCAGCTCTTCGCACTGCATGTCGTTTTAAGTCGAGTTTACTCGTGATCAATATTTACTAGTTAGGTTACGTCTATGACTGCTGGTTTAGTGAAATCAGGGTTGCATATAAAATGAGGCCGATCTCAGTGGGTGATAAGAATCTGATGGTTGCAAATATTTACGTCATGGACATTATGCAATCAATATAAAATTCTCTCGTTGTTTGCTTTCTGCTTCCACAATATGTCCTGAATTTAATAAGCTAGCTTTTGAAATATCAAGAAAAACTCAGCCTTTTAAGAATATTTTAACGTTAGTGGCTCTTATTTTATTAAATATATATATATATTGTACTTTAATGATCATTATTACATGACTGCGACCAGTGTACGTCGAATCATAAAACAATACTGGTAATTGATACGTTAAGCTAAGTTTCGCTGTTAATTAGGGCTAAATAAAATGTTGAGCCAACTCAAAAAATAAACAGTTTCTCTTACAGTACCCTGGTTTTGGCGTTCAGCTCATGGGTGCCATTTCTATTCTTGCCCTGTATATTGTCACTGTATCTCTCAAATATAATGTTCTACTGTTCCATGCTGATGTTAATCCTTACTGCCAGTATACGTAACTTCTCCCTTTAATATAATAACAGTGTTAATGAGGCTAGCAGTCTCGCTATGTGATTAACAAATATTCAAGCATCAAGAAATATTAAATTAAAGCAACAGTATGAACCTAGCAAATTAGAAGTAACAAAGACGACAATAAGTTCTGTTGTTGTGCGGTTAAGGAATTTAACTCAGAGTAGCGCTACGCCGCCAGCCCTTACTGCCCCAGCAGACAGACGGTAGTCAGGCCAGAGGCAGAGTGTCAGTTCTGGCGTTACTATATATCGTCTGACAGCGCCATCTAGTGACTGTCAGCATTATCCACAGAAATACTACTGTAAATTGAAACTTTCAAAGATAGGTACAGTACGTTTTTTTATTAGAGTTAGATTTTCTACAATAGTTTGTATACACCTACGTCACCGGTCAAATACTACATTTCATGCAAGCACATTTTTTCTTCTGCATACTATTGAAAATTTGGTGTTCTTCCTCCACAATGTTAGTAGATAAAATGTGAAATAATTTCCTAATTTTTCATTGCGTAGCTTTGGTTGTAATTTGCTAAGGTTCACTTGCAGCCAGTAACAGAATGGTAATCATATATCTCTGATATATAAAATATATTCACAGCAAGCGATACTTAGTCGCATTGCAGAAGCAGTTCCCATATTTTTTAATGTGAAATGATCTATTGGGTTCTCGCGACCTACAAAATGCACATAATTGCATCAATACATCACGCGTATTTTTATGGTAAGTCTTTCTATAATTTCCCAAGTAATATAGCTAATAATAAGAACTTATAACTGTACATCTAATACACGTCACTGCAGTATTGCTCTGGTGGTCGCAACTGTTGACATAGCCGTATTCCCGTACAGTAAGAGCGAGTCTACCAAGTTCACAAACTACACGCAGTATCTGGTTACGACCCTCGCTGCTCCAGCAGCCCTCGTATCATCGACCAATGAGGAGCCACGTCCTGGACCATGAGTCTCTTCAGTGTGCGCTGAGCAACGGTGAGGTGAGGTGGTGTCCTCCTGCGTANGTCTACCAAGTTAACAAATTACACGCAGTATCTGGTTACGACCCTCGCTGCTCCAGCAGCCCTCGTATCATCGACCAATGAGGAGCCACGTCCTGGACCATGAGTCTCTTCAGTGTGCGCTGAGCAACGGTGAGGTGAGGTGGCGTCCTCCTGCGTATCGATCTCATTATTGACAATTGCTTAGGCTTTAGTGGAACCTGAAAGACTTTCATTCCTGCGATTGTCGCTGGTTACGAAAGTATGATGAGGAAAACAGGACTGGTCAGCACGGCGGTGCTGCTGGCGGGCCTCTCTGTCGCCGTCGCAGCGCCGAGAGAAAAAAACAGCGAAGATTTTGAGTTCGTGGAGGTAAGGAGCAGCGATGTGGTGGTGGTGGTGACGGTGATGACGGTGGTGCTGGTGTGGTCACCATCGATGCTTCGATTTTGTCCCCACACTCAACTGACCTTTGCAGGAGCAGCGCTGATCAGGCCGCTGTTCTGCGCTCTTGACTATTGGCGCTGATCAGCGGAAATGATTAGTGGGACTGACCGGTGGAACTGATTAGTGGCGCTGATCAGCTGGGCTGATTAGTGACGCTGATCAGCTGAGCTGATTAAGGCGCTGATCAGCTGAGCTGATTAAGGCGCTGATCAGCTGGGCCGATTAGTGGCGCTGATGAGCGGGATTGGCTTGTGGCGCAGATCAGTGCTACCGACTATTGGCACTGACTAGTGGTACTGATCAGCAAGATTAATTAATGATGCTTATCAACGCTACCGACTATTGGTGTTGATGAACACAGTTCACTAGTGACGCTGATTAGCGGGACTAATAATCGGTCCTGATCAGTGTAGCTCACTTTTGCTAATATTATTGTCATTATTATTAATAGCGTTGTTAAAACAATACTCTGAATGACATACTCATGAGTCATGTGCTAATCAGATCAGCTTGTGCTGGCCAGCAGTCGGTGATCTTGATGCCCTACAGAGTGGCTGAGAACTGGCTGTTACTGGACTGCCCTGCAGCAACCATCCAGTCTATGGGAGTAAAATATCCATAAACTTATTATGCTGCGAAGAAGTGAACAACAATGATATAAGTGGGCACTACATTATACTGTAAATGGCTACCGTAACTCAAATACTGGCAGTGGACACCGTAGACTATTTTGTTTTGTCACTGCCTGGTTCATCTGTGAATAAAGGCCAATCACTCGCTGCCGCTACACCCTGTCCATTATAGAAAATATAAAGAATGGCAGAAGAAAGAAACATCATATAGCTATATATATATATATATATATATATTGCTCCGTACCAGTACAGGCGGTAGGTTGTTAACGAATAGGTTATTTACCCCCAGTCAATTCTGCCAACATGTTCTCCATGTTTTACATTTGCATGCAAAGTCTGAGAATAAAACCCAAGACAGAAAATAGCTGCGGGTAGAGACTTTTTAATAAAAGTTAGCATTCATCAACGGGGAAGAGGATAAATGTGTTGTAAGAAAAAGCTTAAAGAGAACTTTTCGCCGTAAGGGTTCTCCGAAGTGTTACTTTGTGTCTCCTTATTAAAGATTACCTAACTTTTAATAGCATTACTCTAGGACTGTCTTGTCTATTGGTTCTCCACGTTGTAGCAAAGATCTATAACCTTTATAACCGATTACGGTTATACGGTTGGTGTATTGATTTGTGTGAGTTTAAGTCACCACTGTGTTTGTCAATGTCGTACACTACTTTAGTAATAACTCTATTAATAACAAATAATAAGATAACGCGTGTGCTACTTTTCTTTTCAGCAATAAGAGATTCGCTGGGTATCGCTTTCATTCTTCCGGAAGTCATCAGCTGATAATATTTATTACCTTATCATGTCCTGCTGAGAATATAATGGCAACTATTAGAAGAGATGAGAAATAATGCAAATGTCTTACTGACATTTCAAAAGAGCATCTTATTAATGAGCAGCCTGCACAGCGTTGTTTATTGTACTTTTGGATACACTTTCTTTGGTCTGATCTATTAGTAAGCAGGCGGTGCTAAACATCTATCGCTTGGTGTGAAAGAAAGCATGCGCAAAGGGCATTCAAACACTCATATAATCTGTAGAAAAGATAACGATATATGAATATTCCTTTAAACTGCTGCATAACAACTGGTTGGGAGCAACCACTAATGCATTACTCGTAGCTTAGAAATGGACGAATATTAATAAGTTTAGATATTTTTGCCTTCATACTGATATCCCATCAGAAGGTAAGTTTTAGCTCTGTGTGCCTTAACAAAAGTGCGTCTCAAGACCGGCACGCTGCTTCGTGCTCCGAAGGGATGTGCCTGTCTTGGTGTGCAGTTTTCGGTCACCACGATCATTCGAATGAAGCTGTTCCCCGTCTGTACACGGAAAGGCGTGCTGGCTATGGGATAACACATATCTGAGTGTACCAATAGCCGTGGGGGCGACGCACCCGATCTTGACACAGTCGCAGCGTCAGGACATTCAGCAGCAGCTCTCGTTTGCTGTTGCCTTCTTTAAAGTCCTTATTTAGGCGAACAGTCCTGCGATATTTTCCGTCGTTCGCTTATCCTAATGCCGAGGCCACATTATGTGATCTTACGCTCAACATGATAGCTGAAATTTAGTTCACACTTCGCCCGGAACTAAGAGCGAGCTGAACTTTCGCTCATAAGTTGAACGTTCGATGGCATAGCGTGGTCCCAGCGTGTCGCTCGAACAACGCTTCCAGCTCTTCGATGCACTGGAAACAAAAACTATGCCGCGTGCACAACACCTTGTGCTCACGAGCCCAGGCTTGAATCTGCCAGAGCTAGGGACAAATTAGCTTATAAAATAATGCAAGAAGTTTTCGTCTGAGTCGATATTATCAGTTTGTATGAAATCATGATATGTTTTTTTAGGGAAAATAGGCTAGGCCCTCCAACTTGTCTTTATGGGACGACCGGATATTTTGCTAGGGACGTTATCCTGTTCACCTTGCAGTCCACATACCAGGCCCGGAGCAATGCTGGTATCTCATTAGTGAAGGAGAGACATGAACGACATAACCCTTCAACCGACCCTCGTACAGCGAGGGTGTGGCGCGAGCAGCGGTCTTAGTACCGCCCCTCATGTTCCTCACACACGAGCAAGCGCGGGTCTCTTGCCGTGTCTTTGTATTCTGTGTGTCATTTTCATGGTGCAGTGCCACTGCGACACGTAAAATTTACTTGCTGACTTCATATTTTAAGCCATTATTTAATGTTTCCTTTTCCGTATGAATAGCACTATTTCATTTGCCGCATGCATACAGCGAATTGAAAATGCTAAACTTTCTCGTAATGGAAAATATTTTCTAGAATTTGTCAGTCACTGTCTGCAACAAGTTGGTTAAATGAAAGAAGTGTCACTATGAGAGTGATTTTTTATTTGTTTTTCTCACGAATATCTGTGTATGATTCAGTATTTTTATTCATCCCTTGTTTACCTATCATATGCACCATGAGAAGTAGGGTTAACATGCTCGCTGAAGGTCAGTAAGTGCTGACTTGCTGATGTCCCAGTGGTCTCCCTGCTGATCCCTAGCAGACCCAGCTCTCCTCCCACACGCATACGATCCTGGATACTGCAATTATTTCTATTTTGTGTCTATTATCGGCACTTAATGCCTGCCTCTATCGTGCTCCGCAGCCTTCTTTTGCATCCCTCTTCGGTTCTGCCCAAGAGGACCGTACTGTCCCTTTAGGATCTCTTCTGTAGACTGTATCACATATACGAGTCCAATATTACACTCATCTGCTCCTCCATATTGAATGCAGCTATTATGTAAGAAGGCAATTGCTTGAGTATCCTGTTTACTGTCATATACTACGCAAATCTCTTTGCTATTTTCGCCGACAGTTTACTTGCACTCGCTCTGTAGAGAAAAGATTTCCTTGTAACATTTAAATCACCGTCGAACAGTCCCCAGTATGCTCAATATGCGCATGCATTTATTCTTTGTTCGTAGCTCTAACTTTCTATTGTACTTCCAAATTATTTCACTTTAATGATCCTAAAAGCAAGTATGCTTCTTTTCTTTCCTTTACCTGTACCAGCTTACACATTGCTATAATATCACTATAGTAGTGTCCAATTCCACCCATTTTTACGGTCCCTCAGCGCGTGTTCCGCAATTGTTTTCGCAGTTTCCCTCAGACTTTTAGGGCTGTTTTCAGAGCTTCTTTTCGCCCGGCCCAGGCCCTGTTTTGGCGCAATATTTTGGGCAGGATTGCGTGTCGGGCTGCGTTCGTGAGTCCTAATTGGATAAGCGTTGAGAGGAGCGGCTTGCCGACAGGTAACCCAATTACACTCCAACGCCGGGTGTGTGCATGTGGTGGCGTGTGGCACTGGGTGGCGTGACGATGTGTGGGTGTGGCCGCCGCCACACCGTCGTGGAGTTTCGCGGAAGAGTATCAGCGGGCCCCGAATTACCGCCGACACTCTGCATATTACATCACGTTAGGATAGCGACACGTGCTGACACGGAAATGAAGACACCAGAATGTAAGGTCGCATACACGAGGGCCAAGGAGCAGTCTTGACAAATGGTACTGGAGTGACATAAAGGCACACCAAGAAGTCGTTCACTAAATCAACCTATGCCTACAGGTAGAAAAAAATACGAAATAGTATATTAATAGCGCTGATATCGAGTAACTGGGAGGAGGGCGTATAAGAACCAATTGCTAAACAGCATTCCAATCGCACGTGTTACCAATGATAAAAAACTAAGACCATCATATTGTGAACGCTTATGGCAATATCTACCAAATACTTTACAAAATTTACTTGCATTATTGCAACTTACAAAAGTTACAACTTTGTATAATAAACAACGTACACAAATCTGCCACATTATCTATAACAAACGAACCAGTCTTTCGTCTCTTTTTTAGCTGCAGATGCATAAAAAAAACATAAATGGCTTAACTGTACGTATGGTTTTGTGAATATAAACACACCTATAAGCATAAAAGATAACAGAAGAGCGTGTAATGGTGTGCTCTTTACAAAGAGAGATAAATCTGCAATATTTACAGTTTAGGTGGATTCCAATGAAAGTCATCGCAATAGCGTCCGTTTACAGCAGCAGTAGCTGTTGCGCTCTCGCGTGCTCTCGTTCACTGTGTGCTCGCGAGCACCTGGTGTCGGTAACGATCAATTAATCGATGCCATCTCATCACAATTTAATTGCTTTGATCTCAGGCAAATCACCTGAGCCTTGTAAAGATCTGTTGCGCGGCAAACCTGTTCGTTATCTCGTGCGGCATCCAACAATTACTTCGCAATTAACTGGCTGAATTAATGAAATTTCCCCTTTGATTGAGTTAAGAGAATCCCTCGCTGCGTTTGTGTTGCTCTGATTTGTCGGCGAGCTGCAGAGGTGACGAGCACGGTGACGACAGACTTAGTCTGCTGCCGATAGCTTCGATGTACTTGCTGTTCAAGTACCCTCGTATTGGTCTGTTGCTCACCTTCCAGTGCAATAATTAATGCTTGCTGTTTAGGAAGCGTAATGCCGGTTTGTACCGGTTGTTAGGTTTCGAGCTTTCTCGATATTACCTTAACTATATTCACACCTGTGCTGCTGTTGTTGCGGTAAGAACATGCATACCAAATCCCATCCTCAACATTATCTCTGCCGAGACATTGCTTAATTTTACCTTATATTTGTTAGAAATTTGCTAACATCCTTTCTTGGTTACCTCGGCTTACGGTAGCTCGGCAGCTCAGGTTCAGTATTGCAATTGTTCAAATCCCGTGCTTGTGCCGATATGAGAGTCGGACATTAAATTTGGCGTAAGCAGTACAAACAGAAAATAATATGAAGGAAGCTTACAGCTGCAGATTGAAGGGATCAAAATAGTTACATTAAGACCAGCAGGCTGTCGGAGCGAAGTTCCTACTTGCTACCTCCGCCCAGAAAATTATGTTTTTTGACGAGTTTGTGTGTCTGTCTATTTGTCTGTCTGTATGTTAGTTTGTCTGTCACTAAGATTGCTCAAAAAGTTCTGGACAGATCTTTACAAAATTTGCAGTGATTGCTAGACATGTTAACAGTAACAGATGATTAACTTCCGGTGAAAATCTGTTCATCTGTCTGTTTGTTTGTCTGTCTGCCTTATTTTCTCATCGGACCATAACTCGAAAAGTTATTAATGGATTTTCCTGAAATTTATATGAGTTGTTAGTTATATTACAAAGAGTAAATGACCAAATTTTGGGGATAATTTGTTTCTTCATTCGTTTTTTGCTATATTTGATTTTATGCTTGTTAGCACAATAACTCAAAAAGTTATGGATGGATCTTTATGAAATTTACAGACCTTGTTAGTAATGCTAAAAGACATAAATTAATAAATTTTGGTAATGATCGGTTGGTCTGTTTGTGTGTTTGACTTCTTTTTGTCATAATAATTGTTAGCAGCATAACTCAAAAATTTACGAACAGATCTTCATGACAATTACAGGTTGTAAATGCCATCAAAAGGCACAAATCATTAGATTTTGGTGGTGATGCAAACAAAATCAAAGTTTCAGAATCAATTTGCGTTTTTCGTTACTACTACCTTGGTTGGCGGAGGTATACGCTCCCAGAATGCTCTCTAGTATTGATTAAAGTGAGCACTGTGTCCCCTTTCGTGCTGTTCAAGCAGTACACAACGACACGATATTACAATCGCCTTTAATAATAAACGAATGTCTTAGATTCTTACGAAAACCAAATTCTAGATCTGCCATGGAAGTCATCACGTGGTTCACGTATCTTCCTCATCACATTGAATAACGAATTAAATGCCGCACCAGTCTGCAATATTAAATTCGATGACCTCGTGTTGTCCAGTTGTGTCTGTGCTGACTCTTGAGTTGCATCTGTAACCTATGACGAAAATGTCTCACGTTGTACAGTGCCTTGTTGGTTTCATTTTGAATATGCATGACCTGGTTTTAACCACTGCAAGTCGTTCGGATGACCTATAATCAGCGAGACGACGGGTCACGTTGTCGGACTCCTGGAAGCGATGACCTCTGTTGCTTTCCACGGAGCCATGCGGCAAGCAACGTCCTGGCAGCTACTTTAGCAGATAAATAACTTGCAAAATTTGTGTCAGGTTACATCATGATATGTTTATCTGTGCTATATTCTTTAAGGATATAAATATTTGTCACTAACGTACTTCGAAGGCGTAGCCATTAACAATGAGGAACGAAGTGCACGTTGTACTACCATCTATGTATATTATCACCACGATGTCAGAAGAACCTGTAAAACTTACTCCCACTGTTATACCTCTTACATTTTAATTACCGATAGCATAAGTTGATCTACCTGCAAACCGAATAATTCACCAAACGTATTGTTTTCAACTTTTCTCTAAATCAGGATAAAGCAGTATGCCAGCCTCTAGAGTTCAAAGATAGGCTTAGAAGCTCTTATTATTGAATTTGTTACCGACAGATGTCATTTACTTATAAAGATGAAGCAAAAAATGTCAATTTTCTTTTCAATGAATGCATTGTAAAAACAACTTATAAACTTACAAAGGTACCTAATATCACCTCCGAAAGGTAATTGATAAACCTATACACATAACGTCAGTCCCTAAAACAGATTCCCCAAAGAGATAACGTTCGGTGATAAAAAATAACTAATTGGCCTACGACAACTGTTAGCTCAGAGTCGCAATAATAAAAGAGTCATACCACTGCTCCCGTTGTTTCGACGTCTCAGGTTCGCTTCCTTGCCATGTCTGTCGATAAAGTTTTACTACGCTCCGGACTGCTGCGTCAGCGTTTCTGACGCTTAAAGTCAGCAGCAATGGTAATGCCCTGACACTGGGCACAGTCGATTCAAAGGGGGAAAGGGTTGGTTCAGTGTTGTCACCTGACCATTCCGTCTTCGGCGTCATAGACTTCTCCAACTGTGGTCGCCTGCAGCTGTGCGAGTACAGACAGAAGCGAAGTACTTTAGTTGCAGCCAGCATTTATCTACAGCGAGAACCAGTGCATGTATGTTTCTCGGTTGAGGTAAGCGATCAAGGCGGCTTTACATTTAGAGATAGCATTGCACCCTAATTACTTCTGATAAGCCGCAGAGACAGCATTTGTTCCTTGAGATGACTGACAAGTCCACAGAAATAGCATTATGCTCCGAAGACAACGGATGAGCTCACAGAGAAAACATTAGACCCTTCAGATGACTGACAAGTCCACAGAGATAGTGTTATATATTGTAGTTCTGGCGAGGTGACGTTCTAATTGACTTCGTGTTGAGTTCGTCACTGTACTTGGTTGGGAGAGTGAACTTCAAGGCCGAGTGTAGTTATCAGGCTACAGGTTGGATGGTGAAGGAATGCCGTCAAGATCTTCTGGTTTATTTACATCTTATTATACAACACTTAGAAGATATGATCCAATAATAAGTAGCAACATGCTACTTGATAGATGCAGACTATAGAATACAAGGTCTTCATCTAAATAGTGTTACATGCAGAATGCCGTAGGCAATGTTGGTACCTACTGCAATGTCAAGTACGGTACCGAATTAAGCTGACGCTTGATCGTGCAAGCGCTTTAAATACAATTGATTTACCGGCTTCATTAGAACACCGGTAGCTCCCGCCGGATTCGAGTCGGAAGTCCTTAGGTAAATTACGTTATGTTTACAAGCATAATAAATATCTTCGAGATTCTGGCGATAGGCTTTGACAGACAGCTTTTACCAATGTAGGTTCAGGCCGGAAGGGCATTGAGAAATACGCATGTCACTCAGAGGCAGTGCTGGTACACCGGCACATTTTGTACGGTGCCATAAACGACCTTTTAAGTTCTTTATCTTAAAAGCTTTGACCTGAAGAGCCGGCGGTGGCTACATCCGCCAGGCATGAACTCGTGATACAAAGAATGCATCTTATACATTTGAATGTTAAGGCTAACACATTGGAATGTTGTATGTGCGAAACGCGTATATAACAGATAGCATTATACTCTAAAGACAACGGATGAGCTCACAGAGAAAACATTAGACCCTTGACAGGACTGACAAGTTCACAGAGATAACATTATACTCTAAAGACAACGGTTGAGCCCACAGAGATAACATTAGACCCCGAAGACAACTGATAAGCCCACAGAAGCGACAGTTCCACTGTCCCCAGCCCGAGCCCGCCTGTTGTGTCCCAAAGAATGACTTCCCATTATCGGTCCGGTCTCCAGAGTGTGGCAGATAATGGAGTTGGCAATGGTCGGTTGGCTGCTCATAATCGCCGATAAACCAGTGGCTCTTACAGTTCAAAATGTCGCGAGTGGCTTTCCAGATTGGTTATTTTTGTGGATACTGCAAACTATAAATTTTTATGCGGGCTGCCGATTGCGGGAGCAGCTGCATTAAGGTTTTAAAGCGTCCACATGGCGCCTATGACAGCAGCTATTGCGTATAATTTTGTAG
>LQNS02007215.1:1621172-1640612 GCA_001587735.2 Parhyale hawaiensis | reverse complement strand
GTCCCGAGCATTGAGGCGGCTCGTGTCTGTTTGCTCTGCAAAGTCTCCTGTTTGTCTCCAGGCGCCTGGTGCTGAGACACGTTCTGTTATGACCTCACCCCATTCTGTTGTTCTGCAGGCACTGTTCTTACGCTGTTCTACTTAAGGTACTGTTTTAGCAGTGCTGTTCTATCCGGACTGTTCTTATGCTGTTCAACTTTTGGTACAATTTTGATGCTGCTGTTCTATAGGGACTGTTCTTACTCTGTTCTACTTTAGGCGCTGTTTTAGCACTGCCGTTCTTGTGCTGCTGTTCACTCGGTGCTGTTCTTGCACTGGTGCTCTCTTTGCACTGTCTTGCACCGCTCTCTCTCTCTGGACTGTTCTTGCTATGACGCCTCAGTTCTTTTTACCTATCTTCTCACACTTCACCTGATGCTATAACCTCAGCTGCCTCACAGCCTCGCCTGATGCTATAAGCCTCAGCTGCCTCACAGCCTCACCTGATGTTAAAGCCTCAGCTGCCTCACAGCCTCTCCTGATGCTATAAGCCTCAGCTGCCTCACAGCCTCACCTGATGCTATAAGCCTCAGCTGCCTCACAGCCTCATTTAGCACAGTCGCCATGAGTGAGTCCTGTTTTTTTATGCCTGAAATACGTAACAAAATATTTCCAAGTACAAAACACGTGCTTTGCCCACTGAAACACGCTACCTACCCATTTCAGGACAGTACGGTGTTAATAGACTTATTCCTGCGAGAAGGAAACGCGCACGTTTCTTGGTTTAGGACGTCAGACTTCTCGAAAACATTTGCATTTTTTCAAACACGTTTTCGCATCTCTCTCTCTCAAAAAAAAAAAAACGTTTCACTTATGTGAATAATACAAGCTTTCGTATCAATCAGACACTTTCTAATGATTACATATATCTCTCTCATATCTTACCGCACCAATCCACTGTGCTTCACAAGACTTACACTTCACACTTTTGCCTCCAATGTGCACATTCTGTACCGTATTTTTTGCTCAGTATATGTACGATGTACTGGAATATTATATCTAACGTGCACACGATGCACTCTAACTGTATGTCCAGTCTTCACACGATACACTGTCCCCTATATCCAATGTGCACACCATCTGGTACTGTGTTTTGTATTTGTTCTATTGATAAAGTCATCGCTTGAGAGACAATCGATGCGTGTGATGGCAATTAGTTGCCGCTACGGGGCGCGCACCATTGTGTCAGACACAGCGGGGTAATTGCGACACCAGCGTGTCGTGGCGGATTTGCAGTAAGCGACGCTGATCAGGGAGAAGCTCTTCAGAGCTCTTAGCTATATGGTGCCCGTAATCGAGGGAACTCGTGCATATATTGCATGCTGGTTTGAGTGAACGTGTGAATACATTACATACTGGCCTAAGAGAATTTGTGCATACACTGCATACTGGCTTCAGCGAACTTGTGCATACACTGCATAGTGGTGTCATCAGGGATTCCACAAGGATGCGTGCTAGGCCCACGTCTATTCATAATTTGCGTCAATGATCTCGATCTTAACATTCGTACTAAGATCAGTCAATTTGAGAATGAAACTAAACTATTTCATTCCAATTTTGTAATGTCTATTAGTACTTAATAAAGATTATTATTAGTATTAAACTATGTCATCCTGCCACGGAAAGAGCTGAGCTCCAACAACACGTTGACCACCCTATGAAATGGAGCACAACGTGACAGATGAACTTCAATGTCAACAAATTATCAGTAATGTACGTAGGGCCGGAGAACCCTTCAACCCAATTGAAAAACTACGGGGCAGAATAAGCTGCTGTCACCCAACAACGTGACATGAGCATATCTATTAGAAACAAACTACAGCACTGTCAGCACGTTGACAAAAGTGTGAAAATGGCAAGCAGAGTGCTGGGATTCATCACCAGGAACTTTGAATACAATTCCAAGGACATCATCATTCCTTCGTACAAGGCGTTGAGCTGTTCAATTCTGATCGCCACATCGATAACAAGGAAAGAGTCCAACACAGAGCAACGAAATAGATTACCTTAGCTGTGAAACAAGGCATATGAATGTCGCCTAAGAGAACTAGGCTTGATCTCTCTCGAGCAAAGACGACTCAGAGGGGAACTAATAAGAACATTCAAGTATTTGATTGGCTTCAACGACGTACCTACAACGGGACTCTTTGTAAGAGACGTTAATGATTGCCTGCAAAATTACAGTCAAAAACTCAAGCATGAAGCTCGACGAACAACCTTAATTCAGTAGTTCTACCCGCATTTCAGAGTGTGCATTTGGAAAAGACTCCTTTCCGACATATTGTTGGTGCGGAGACAGTTAATACGTCTAAAAATCGTCTTCACGTATATTGGAAGAGACATCCTTCACAGCTAAGAAGTACTCCTACAGGAGTCGCAAACTCTTAACGGCCAAAGCTTCCGAGACCACCTTAATCCATCTTCTTCTTCTTTCTTCCCTTCCAACTACACAGATAGACGTCTCTAAGCTCCGCATATCAGCGGCAATTGATCGTGCTTGGGTGCATGCATGATCGTCACTTTGACTGAGATTCTTCCTCTCCTTATTTCTTCTTTTTTCCTCAGTCTTCTACATCCTACTAACATAATGGCAATAGCTCATAGTGGGCCGGAGCGTTAATCCTGGTGTCAGTTTGGGGAACGGTCCTGTTGGTTCGTCTACTGCCGCCTATCTCATCTAATCTACTGACTTGAGCGAATTGCGCATACATTGCATACTGGCTTGAGCAAATTTGAGTATGCATTGCATACTGGCTTGAGCAAACTTGCGAATACACTGCATACTGTCTGGCTATGGGGTGATAGAGCGCATTTAAAGCTTACATTGCATGCTAACTATAGCCATTTACTTCCTATGACGGCGCACTTCCTGTTTCAGTTGGTTGGGAGTTCTTGGAATCTTTGAATAAGTTTTTCACTCATCGCCGCAAATCTACTTCAGATTTATATGTAGGTCGAGGCAACAGTTGAATCGAATTAATATCCCAATACGTGTGGGAAAATCAACTGCTCTGTAAGCAGTTACCACAGATTCATATCATACGAAATCGTCGTATATATTAACTGCGGGGCTCCATAGCGTTATAAGTCGGTAATTAGTCTAGAACAGAACTTCACTACAGCGAGGCTATGCCCTCGGCAGCGACTAAGAACGAGGACAGCTAGAACAGCCGGCAGTGAACCATGACGACCTCAGGAAGGTGAACCCTAAAACATACAGTTTGCCTAAATAAACTAGTAGCCTCGCTTTCATTTAATGAAGGCAGAAAATGAATACTTCAACGAAGCATCTGTTTCCTTCTCTCTTCTCGTGGAGCTCTACCAAGAAATATCTTTCCCTTTCCTTCCATTCAATTTTATGCACAGTTTGAGCATTATAAATCAGAGATAAAAATCTTTTCAGTTGGAAGTATGGAAGTAAGTAGAATTTTGTAACAGTGCTGCTATTTAGAGGTACTACGGTCATCTTCAATACTTAGATTTCATAAGTTTGGTGAGACAGCGCCCCCTCCCTTTCCGCTGAGCAAACGAGTCTAATCCTTCATATCGCAACGAAGAGGCCAGCCAACCAAACGAAACAACGAACCAAAAAAGCAATAAACGGTATTATGACATTGTGAGACATGAGTTGCGTTCGATGATAGTGTTTCAATGATTGTATGACTAAGCCGAAGCGCTTCATCTAATGGACGGATCTACAGCAAGGTCCGTTGCCCAAGGCGTGGGTCCGCCCATCACTAATGCTATAATTCGCTGGACCAGGTTTGAAACTCCTCGGTGATTTGAAATTTCAATTCGGTTCAAACCGGTCAAAGAACGTGTGCTTGTAGACCGCTTTCAACGGAGACACGGTAAAAAGAGAGCAAGTCCATAATTACTTGACAACTTTATGGCAAAATTGTGGCCTGAGGTTCTGCTTTTGCTCTCATGGCCTTAATCAAAGGCGACCGGCCGGGTTTGCTTCATCCACAGGTTATAATGGCAAACACTTTCGTCAACTTAACGCAATTAATTCATTGTGTAATTAAGCCGAAAACACGCGGAGAAAATTTAGTGTCCCTAAAAACAGCAGTCTTTGAAATCTAACTTGTGTAGGACGCTGCTGCGTAGTTACTGAGGGTAGTCTAACCTAACCTAGCACATGATTGAGGTGCACCACATGCCATGCAACTATCCGTAATGTATAATTAGTCATGAAATCCAAAATGATGGGTTCAACAATTTCTGTACTACGAAGGGTGTATGAACAGTTTTAAACGTCAGCAACACTAAACGAGGTAAAGGATTTATGATTATTTGTTTTTAAACTTTCTTTTCAACTTTTTAGAATATCAAAATTTGGCAGGACTACTTACGAAAGGTTCTACTCTCGAACAATCATAGGTTTGACCATGCATCAACGCTTTTTTATGCGGCGGTGCTTAAAACTTTCACACGCCCTTAGTATTAACTTTACCATGCTCTGTGTACGTAAAAGGACCATCACAATTGCAGGAAATGCGTTGGCTCGTTTGCTGCCATATTTCCGTACAGTATCGAGGAGCTCCCAGCAATCCCACGGCGGCCATTGCATGATCATATCGCAGCTCGTTAAGAGATGACCTTCTGTTAACGACATGGCGGCTGCTGCTGAGAGGTAAAGTGCTGTAACTCTTTACTGCCACACTACTGTTACTGCTCCTCTTTTGGTGAAACTGTTACAGCAGCAGTAGCAGCTACAAGCCCATACATCACAGGTACTATCATGGCAGATGATGCTCTAAGATTACTTATTTCCTATCTCACAAAGTAGATATATATTTAAAAGGCCTTACCCTTCTTCTGGTGCATTCTGGTGCACGTTGCTCCAACAGTTATTTATTTTCACATCCTAATTGTAGATATTTAGGTACTAGCATAGGTACTTTTTTTTGCCACTCGCAGCGCCAATGCCCAGAAAGCACTGCACTCTTTGTCTTGAGGTCTGAAGTGCACTTCTTAGTCCGGGAGATGAAATACTGCGATGCTCGGGATTGCAACGTTCGCATCCCTCAATATCTAAAGGCTACTGCGAGGTCGCTGACCAAACCAGTCATGATAATGGTGAGAGGGTTACAGTTTTCATGTGAGTCTTTCATATTTAGCGTTACAGCTGTAGCATTCTGTCAACAGCTGTGCACTCCACTGGCTTTAGGACCGATGTATATGTAGGTTATATATATATAACATTACACAGGTATATACATATTTCCGTGAGGCCATCAATGCTGACCTAAAGTAAGCAGCACAAGGTTAGGTTCTGCTAACGTTCCATATAGCTCATTTTCATAAGGTTAGGTGAGGCAAGGACTGGTTTAGCTAAAGTTAGCTTATTTAGCTCGTTAGCTGAACCAGTCCTCGCTTACAAACCTTATGAAGGCTAGCTATTTAGAATGCTAGCGGAACTAACCTTGCTTTACATGATCTTATATACGCGCGCTCTTACATGGACGAACGTACTCGTGTCTCCCTTTGATCCTTTTAACGTTCATCTGTCAGGAAACATCGGTGCGAGGTAATTCGATTTAATACAACTCTAGCAAACAATCCCTTTTCGCTCTAAGCAGCAAATATTACAGCATTTCTATAATCATCTTGAAAATTTCTAGTTGATCGTAATCATTTTGATCTTCGAAATTTCGATAAGCTAGGCACTTTTGAAGCAGTCTCTACATACTTGAGTAAATATCGTACTTGCACTAGTTATCACTGCACACTCAGAGGCCAGAAAAATATATAATTATAAGCTCCACTTAATCGTTTGGTGGACTTTTGCTTAAAGTTCGACCAAACCGCGCTACAATACAGTGATAAATAACCTCCAGAATAGCAAATGTGTGCAGTCTCAGCAGTGAATTTTCAGCAAGACAAGAAGTAGAGTCCTCGTGAGTCCACAGCCTGCAGCATAGCACTACCTCATACGACAACAGTCTGCAAATCACTGAGCAGAGTCAGTAGACACCGCATTGCTGGCGATACACCCTCACTTTTACCTTGCTACAACGTACTGTTACAATCATGTACTGAAAGTAGATACACCAATAATTTCATATTAAGAACGTAATTAAGCGTGTAAAGCAGCTAAGCCTATCCTATATTAGTTAATTCCTGGGGGCTTCAATTGCAATATGATGATAGCAATTACTCTTGTACATCTCGCAGCAGGGGAATTATCGCCTTGGTTGATATATGCTTTTACTTGAATGGACTCAAAGGCCTCAAAGATATTACAGGAAATAATTATTATAATTGTCTATGACTAGCGGGGCGTCCATATGTGTCCATCCTCAAAATTAGCTCTTCATCCGAGGTTTTCGTTGCAAGGATATCACAGGTATTTTCGAATATAAAGATTAGATTACATATGAGGAAATAGACGAACAAATACGTCAGTTCCCAGAGATGAGACGATGTGTAGGTCTCGATGTGTCTTAGTCATCGTCAGCTTAAAAGATTAGAGCAGATTAGCCAAGCTGTAGACTGGTTCGACTGGAATAGTAAAGTCGATCTAAAGCAAGCCCACTCGACTTGATTTTTCAGGACTTGCAGACAGGAATTCTGGCTTCGTCACTTTGAATGGTGTTACGGCAGCCCGATCATGTCGAGTCGACTGAAATCTTCATTTTACTAAGTAAGGTTAAGTTCACCTAAATCTCTCCGGTAATCAATTGAGGTTTAACACCTGAAATTTTAATCAATGGGTCGAAGTCGCGGCACCTGTTTGAAAATTTGGACAAGTAAAGCCTCGAATGCTGAATACGCTGCTCAGTCGGACACGGCCTATGAGCAGTAAGAAGAAAATCGTAGCGAGGCATTGGCTTATGGAACGGGAAAGGATGTGTGAAGCTGCACAGGGTGCTGCTTCCAGTGTTCCGGTAGGTGGTATTTGAAAGAGTTGACTGAGCAGTAAGGCAACTTCCGGAAGGAGCCTAGTCCAAAACTGCCGGCTTGACCGAGTTATTCGATATTTATGTTTTATAGTGCACCCTTTAGTTTGTAGGCGGTCGTCGGCATTTTCTTCCAAAAGTTCTACTATCGGGACATCGACGAATCCCTTCCGGTTCCTAACGTTTCAACAAGTTACACTCCGAGTTGACTTGGTTTCTACAAGTCCAGCCCATTGGACTTTATTTCTTGGTAAAAACAACACTATTAACCCTTTTAGTTAACGAGGCGAGATGAAACATCTTCGCGCTATCTTCTACCCGTTGTCTGTCAGACCTGCATCATCTTGTGGTGCTAGCAACATTTAACTCTCACCATAGACTAAAAGATCCACTAACGATGGCAGAGCTGACGTAGCAATCAGGTTATACGTTTGGAGTGCGGTAGAAATTCGTACAGCTTTGCCTCTCCAATGGACGTAGAAGTTGGAAAAGAAGAAGCTAATAAGGCCCAGAAAGTCGGACTGTGTGCATCAGTATGTTACTCGCTCGCCCTCGAGGTGCCAGACGATTGCGCTCGCTATTGTGTGTTCTAGGTTGGTCAGTGATGCAGTTCTGCCGAAGTCGTGCCATGGTTGTGCTTACTATGCGAAAGTAAGACTTCCAGCCGCTGCTTGTTTTTCATCCCGTTTTGTTACCGTATACTGGGTCCGTGGTCCATCCCTTTATGTACTTCCGCTAATACCTATTATTTATTTGGAACACTGTTGTAGATAACTGTGAAATGTAAAGGTAAATAGCTTACCGTGGTGATACCTATTGCGTGTTCATGCTTTGGGTACATATTCGTCTACGGTGGATACATGTTGAACAATGCATCACGTGCCGTTTATTGTTCGATATCAAATATTAATGAAAACAAGCGCTGAAAATGCCGCACTGTAAAAACAATACCATAGCTAAAAAGACAATGTAAGATCGACCATATGAATAAAGAAAGAATTGTACTTTGTTTTTATTATTTATAATTTCATGACACTCATTTTTTTTTAATTTCATCCTGCAGACACTGATCCTTTGGAGCAGGGCAATAGTCAGATGAACATCAAAGCTATTGAGCTTTTCTCTAGATTCTCTAGACTGGAAATCGCTCGATTCCATAAAATGCCACTGTATTTCATTGCGCCAACACTGTAACAAGTGCATGTCTTTCTTTGTATTTTAATTGACCTGGATATCCAGTTTCGCGCATTCAATATAGTTCTTTGCACTCTGTCATTTTGCTGAGCTTAATCCTTCACTGTAGCGTATATCGTATATGTTACATACCTAGTAGTGTTTGTTATTTCCGCCGGTCTGGTAAGATTAGGTAAGGCAGTCTCAAGTTAAGCCTATTCACGCCAGGCTCTTTAGTTTTGCAATGGTTCTTCCTATTATATTCTTACAGGCTAGGCACCTTACTTTAGAGGTTGAACAATCTGGTACGAATAGACTTAATACTACTATCGATCGCTTAAGCTTGCAATGGCCACCTCCCGGAGGCGAAGTGACACCATCTCTGCATCCGGCTCTGGGAGACGGGGTTCGAGTCTATGACGCTGCCAACGGATTTTCGCTGCGTGGAGCACTCCGGCACCGAAAGGCGAGGGGAAGTACAGCGAGGGATTTTAAATTAACTCCCACCACTGATTACTTTTTCTCTTCTCGTTACCACGCCTTCGAAATTCTAGAATTAAGGCAAAAGAAAACCTCGTTAGGTGGATCCACTACATGCAAGATAGTAAATGATCATTATTATTATTCCACCGTTATGTATTATTCAAAAAAGAACAGTTTCCTTTTATCCAGACGGCCATTATGTTTTAACTTGCCACAATGATATTTTCGCTGTAGATTACCCTAGTTGCATCTTCCAAACTTCTAAAATCCATCGTCACTTTGAAAAGCCTCTTTACAAGCGGCGGTGTAAAATTTTCGCTACAACAAGAGGAACTTTCATTCCGCAACTTTCTCAAGCAGCTGCCCGCAAAATGCCCCTAATTACCTGCAATGTTTTATTTATTTTTGGAAAAAATCGCCCCACTTGAGTGTCCCTAATGAGATACGACGGGGCCAGTTTTGCGGCTCACAAGAATACTTGCGCGATGATTTGGCAGGAATATTTGGGCCCGTGACGTCCTCAGCGCCGAAATTGCCAGGCTTGGGAGGCATATCCTGTCTGCTGGCGTGAGCGATGGACGTCGTATGCAGACCGTGCCATGTCGTGAGCAGAGTCCTGCTCAGACACCCGGCTGTTGTCAGGCTGGAGCGAATATTTTAGGTGTAGGTAGTAGGCAAAGGAGACATGAAGACACGGCTGTTGTCAGGCTGGAGCGAATATTTTAGGTGTACGTAGTAAGCAAAGGAGACATGAAGACACGGCTGTTGTCAGGCTGGAGCGAATGTTTTAGGTGTAGGTAGTAGGCAAAGGAGACATGCAGACATGCTGCGGTGGGGCAGGTGGGTTGGTTGGAATGTTTTAAATTCCGTTGCTACGCAAAGAGGAAGTTCAAACTTGGCTGCGGTGGGTAGGCGACCTGCTACAAAATTGTAACTGCAGCTGGGATGCGACAAGAATATTAAATCATAGCTGTTGGGGGGGGGGGCAGGGGGGCACGAGCAAGAACATCGACAAATTAAGTTGGTATACCAGCTTCGAGAACGTATTTTTTGTAACTAGTATAGAATAAAAAATGAAATTGTTCAACTAACAAGACGGCGCTGAGGCATCCATAATTTATTGTTAGCTTACAAGTAATTGATCGAACTGTAATGAAATGCTAGGTATGAGCCTGTTAATGTAACCTTAACTGATGATAGTTGAGAAAGTTATCCTCTTATAACTACAAATCCTACACATGCCCCAAGTACTACCCAGTAATTTCATCATCTCCATGTTTTCTATTTTGTTCTTTAACCTGATCTCATGCAGAGTCGCTCTGCACTGTTCTCGTTGAACAAGTTTCCAGTTTGGACCACTAATTTCATTGGCCCATGTTTTCCATTTCGTTTCTCAGACCCGGTCTAAAAGGAACCTCTTTCTCTCTCCCGCCGAGCCGATATTCTTTCCGAAGAAACTGCCTCGTCAGCAAGTGTGTGGCCAGCAGACCTCTCGCGAGGGACCACCAATCATCATTAGCAAAATCTACGAGTCGCTCTGTCTGTGAAGTCGCCCCCAAAAACTGTTTGTTTTCCCAACAAATTTATCGAAATCGGAGTTGGCCGCAGTCGCGTGTAATTCAGGCGTCTGCTTGCGATGCATGGGCGCGTGGGGAACGCATTCATGAATTGCAAATTGTTGTTCTTCAGTGCGTCGCGTCCCTGAATTGTTGTGACGGTTTGGGTCGCTGTGAATTACAGCTGCCGCTTGTGGCGAGCCACCAGATGCGCTTTGTGGGGAACGGCGGGTTCATACAACAGTCTTTTGACTTCCACTGATGTTGATCCCATGTTCGAGCGTGTGTTGCTGAGTGTGTCTAAAGAGCAGAGTGAACAGCAGTCATGCCTGCATACCAGGCTTGTGGCGCCTTACTAAGGCTTTTGGGACTTCTGAACGTTGGGATGGAGCTTTTTGATGGACAAAATCCAGAACTGGAACACCGAGAAAACAATTTATTGGACAGGGCGAGGGTCAAAGTTGATACAAAGCCTTAGTCGACGACACTTCAGTAACCCTAAAACTCTCGGCATTTTTACGTATGGCATCCCGAATGATGATTTTTCTGCGAAGCTTCAGAATTAGATTTGGTCTGACGAGGACAAACACGAGATTGTCTTATTCAGCTTACAAACTTTACTGCTTCTTCTCTCTGACTGAAAAAAGCACCACATGCTGCCAGCGTGTAAAATCGACATCAGTAACCGAACTAATGTCAGTGGAAATGAATTTCATGATTGAATGAAATGAATGATTCGTTTTTAATTTTTTTTTTTTTTTGTGATAAACATCAAGTGGAGAGAGCAAGGTTGGGCTAGGATCGTTCAAATTTACACTGCGTGGTTTTTAATGAGACTAGCCTACTGATGTCAAGAAGAGATATTGATACGATAAAAAACTTCAAGGGAGCACCTTAGTAAAACGTCATGGAAGCACTCGATACCACCGTCTCTATTACAACAGCTGTATGATCATACGCGTTGCATGATGGAAAGGAACACCAGCAGAATAATCTTGTGAAATTATATGATGTCGATGTGATGGAACAAGACCACCATGGAACGCTCCACGCAGCTGGTGGAAGTCTGCTGTCGCCGTATTCAAGTTGCCACGCCCCTTTTCGCCGGTTTGAAGTATATGAACCGTACAGCACGAAGTGCCTGTAGTCGTGGCGGATGGTGGCCGTTGCTCGACTTTGTCACTGCCTCCAGTACGCGCTGCTGTGGTACTTTATTTATATAGGAAGAGCCTATCGTCGGTGGGGGGGGAAGGGCACTGTGGAGAACCCTATCCCTGCCAGGACATCTACAGGCCTCAGATCCAAAAGGGCTATCCCGAGTGACTTACCGCAGAAATTGTTTTATCTGACTGCAGATGCTGCTGATAAGATTTTTTTATAAATTAGGTAGGTTTTCTATATGTCCCCTTCTCTTTCGTGCGATGGGTCGTCGATGGCGGTATGCGACTTTTTCTACGGGGCTCTCACCTGCTCCCTTGTGGGGAAAACGGAAGAATTCTTCCTCACAAAAGCCCCTGTCTTCCACCCTTTTCCTCTTTCGTCTCTTTGAGGGGCTTTGCACCCTATTTCCCGGTCAGAAGTTGCCTTCTAGCTAAATTTTAAAATGATAGCTCATTAACATGTTGCTCGCTTGGGCCTGAGCAAATTTCATTGCACAAATAATTTGAGGCCTATTTGGGCCTATGAACTAAGTCTCTCTCTCGCTCCTATTCCTTCTTCGGTTATCCCTGGCTAATAAACACACACAATAGATATACTGTTGTGGCCTGTCGTTAGCGAAGCAGAATCAGTGCTCCATAGCTGACACTGGGGGAGTATTCAAGCGTCGGCGCACAGCGAGAGCTGTTCATCACCCTCGAGCGAAGCGAAGAATAGCGGTGACACTGGTTTCATTACGGTTTTACTATTTGTTTGTTTGTCTGTCCACCCAAAAAGGTGCAGAACGAGTTGAACCATCATCACATTTTTTTCAGGCAATCAGGTGGGTTGACTGAGATGAGAAAAAATGCCAAAAAACTAGAGTTAGCTGGCAATTAAAATTGACGACAATGAAATTGTAACTCCTCCCTCCTTCCCCGTACCGCGGCAGATGGTCTTACACCACGAGATGTTCTAGTTTCTTGTGGCTGTCAATGCTTCTTGGATCTTGTGCTGGAGGCCTTACCATGCTGCAGGCTGTGGCTTTCCTCAATAACTAATTTTTTTAGACTACAGTCAACCTTGTGCAACATCGGGCTATCTGTAGTATAGAGAACGTTACCCGGTCGCGCTACAGAATGTGACGTACCTCAAAGTAAATATTAGGTTATGTTCCTTACGACCATGTTAGCATAGGCTCGGTTCAGCTAGAATAAACGCCTAACCTAACTTCTAGGCACATATATGATGCCTGAATTTTGGGCAGGCCATGTAAAATACCTGCATCAGTTGTCCAATTTTGCATAAGTGCTCCAGAACAAGAAATTTAGTGTTGCCTTAGTACGCCCCAATCTCTCTTGACACACCAGCTTCGCGTGCCAGCATTAAAACATAATACGGGCACATGCTCATCAATTGGAGGCTCCATCCGCCGCTTTAAGAGGCAATGGCCCGACAGTCTCGGTGGTCATCAGCAACAAAAGTGCGGCTACTTCGGCTGCCAGCCGCGCTAAATGAACCGTTCGCCCGCGGCACTTTTCCCTCAGAAATTTCACGAGCTGTATCGGACGCGGGCTGGATCGAGGCCGACCCTCATCGGGGTAAATTCTATCGGAAACGAGGCTTCATTTCCCGGCAATTCTTTCCTGAAGTGAAATGAAGTTAGTTTTATTTCTGCATTTAACTATCTACCATCTACGATATAATATCTCCACGAGTTGGATGATTTTAACATTATTATTATTGAGGGGATTTCAGAACCCAAAAATGGATTGGTTGAGCGATGTTGAGCTCTACGCTCTAGCACCGGGTTTCATCCAGCAACCTTAGGCTTAGAGCACTTTGCGAATGATGTGCGCTGTTCCAAGCAGAGCGCTCCTCTGGAGGGTTCCTGGGGGGAGATGGCCGCACTTCAGCTCTCTCAGGGCAGTGTTGAGATTCTTGGACATTGCCCCAGAGCTCCGATGACCACTGGAACGACGTCCACCTTCATCTGCAACAGTCTCTGGAGTTCGATGGTAATATCACGGTACTTTTCCTTCTTATCCGCTTCCTTGTCCACAATTCTGGAGTCGAAGGGGATTGAAATGTCGATCAGTTTGGCAGACATCTCCTGTTTGTCTTTTACAACGATGCCCGATCGGTTGGCGTGAAGTACTCAATCACTTTCCATCCTCTTGTCCCAGTAGATCTGCACGGCTTCGTTTTCAACCACAGGCGCAGGTTCGTGCTCGTACCACCTCTCTCTGACCCGGGAAGTTATGGATCCGCAGGAGGGTCCGGTGAAGGTGTCGAGCAACTTTATCGTGCCAGCGCTTGTACTCCTTTTGCGCCAGCACTGTGCATTCGCTTATCACGTGGTTGATGGTTTCATCTGAGCTCCTGCAAATTCTACAGGTAGAAGGGACGTTTCTCTTGTCGATCTTGTTTTGGATGTACCTGGTTCTGAGGGCTTGCTTTTGAGTTGCCAGGATGGTGCCTTCTGTTTCCCGTTTCAGCTCACCCCTCAGAAGCCAGTTCCAAAAGTCTGGTACAATTTTGTGCTGAACAGCTTCGAGGTACTGGCCGGACATCTTCACGTTTTTCCATTTGTTAGTCCAATCGAAGCGCCGTCGCTCTTTGAAGTGGTCAGTCGTTTCAGTCTCTTTCAGCAACTTCGCCTCGGCTGAGCAGCGTGCCCACGGGTCGTCGCTCTCTCTGAAGCGTTGGGAGGAAGCTCGTTCTTCCGCTTCGAGGCAGTCCTCGACTCTGATGAGGCCACGGCCCCCTTCTCTTCCGTTAATGTAGAGTCTGTCTACGCACGATCTTGGGTGCAGCGCTCGACAGATGGTGATGAGCTTCCTGGTTTTGATGTCCATGTCGGTGCAGTCTTTCTTGGTCCAGTTGATAATGCCAGCAGAATATCGGATTACGGGGACGGCCCAGGTGTTGATGACCTTGATGGTGTTGCCCCCATTCAGGAGTGATTTCAGGATGAGTCGGAGTCGGGTGAGGTACTCCTTCCGAATGGAAGCTTTCATCGTTCTGTGGAGAATGGTGTTGTACTCCATAGCACCCAGGTACTTGTAACCTGATTCCTCGATATCCTTGATGGTACCTTCTTCGATGGTGATTCCCTCGGACGCAATAACCTCTGCCCTATCGACATTAACCACTCCACATTTGCTAACACCGAACTGCATCTTGATGTCTTTTGAATACTGGTGGACTATATTAAGGAGCTGCTCTACTTGGTCTTTTGATTTAGCGTAGAGCTTGAGGTCGTCCATGTATAGCAGGTGGTTGAGCTTCATGGTACGACTGTAGTTGTAGCCCTGGCCGGCCATGTTCAGGGTCTCGGAGAGGGGGATCATGGTCAGAACAAAGAGTAGTGGAGATAGGGAGTCGCCCTGGAAGATTCCACGTCTGATGCTCACCCCGCAGAGGTGTTTATTGGCGCTTGTGAGCTGCAGGTCTTCCAGTTGGACATGGTCGTCGCCATCAGATTGCGGATGTTGCCGGCAATGCCGTAGATGTCCAAACATTCCAGGATCCAGGAGTGAGGGACCATGTCGAAGGCTTTTTTTAATCAACCCAAGCCATGCTTAGATTTTTCTTTTTGCTCCTGGCATCTTTCGCGAGGAGCTTGTCGACGTGCAAATGGTCCTTCGTTCCCCTGGTGATCCTGCGGCATCCTTTCTGTTCGTCGGGTAGAAGCTTCTTTGAGTCTAAATGTTGGAAGACTCTCTCGTAGCTTATGCCCGTCAGCACCTTCCACATAAGGGGAGGCACATGATTGGGCGGTAATTGCTGACCTCCGCGCCTTTTGCTTTGTCCTTCTGGATTAGGACCGTCTTCCCTGTAGTCATCCAGTTGGGCACCGTTCCGCGTTGCAGGCAGTGGTTGAGCTGTGCAGCAAATTCTGGAGTGCAGCGATGTGAAAGTTTTGATCCAGTAGCCTTGCACCATATCTGGTCCGGTTACTTTCCAGTTCTTGGTCTTGTTCAGTTGCATTTTGAGCTGTTGACTGGTAATCGTGAGGTCTGGATCTGCTGCGACGTTCTTCTCCTTGACGTCGTGGAGCCATTCTGCGGTATTGTTGTGCGGTACCTCTTTTCTCCAGATGCCACTCCAGAATCAGATGGTCTCTTCTGCGTTGGGTGAGTCAGAGCTCGTCTCTTCTCCTCTAAGGGTTTGATAGAGGTATTTCTGGTTGATGTTAAATAGCTGGTTCTGATGGAATTCAGCTACTCGTTCTCAGTTAATGAGAACCAGGTGCATACCAGTAGATTTTATCACAAATTAAAATATTTTTAGTCTTTGTAGCATACAAACCTGCCCTCATGTAGAGAAACGGTTACCAGTTTAGTATTCAGCCCATAAAATTACCCCATGTAATTTAAAAAGTTCAACATTTTTATGGCTCATTGACCAGAGGATTTCTTTGATTTCTTCTCAGTTATAGTGGCTATACCTACATGGTGTCATACAATGGCTATATAGTGTCATTTAATGGCTATATAGTGTCATATAATGGCTATATATGGTGTCATACAATGGCTATATATGGTGTCATGCAAGAAAAGAAGAGCTGTGAATTATGCTTATGACTGAATTAATTTTGTATTTGATGATGAAAGTAGACAAATATTTCTTCCAACTTTCTGTTTTTCTCTGACGAAGAAATTTTCGCTTCATAGGCTAAAATTTCAGCACTTGAATGAAGCAGATATTTGCGTTCGAAAGACAGTATCATGGCTACGGTGCACTCACATTGCAAAAAACTGAGTGGAGTTGCATTCAAGTTTATTGCAGGGGTTACCCAAGATTTCACTTCTGCCTCTCACTATGGAAGACGCGCGTTTATCAAAAAGGAGATTGGAGAAAAGTGAACGTAAAAGAAGGATGAGACTACTACAGTTTCAAGAACAAAGACGTGGTACCAGTGGAGAGAGATGAAACGTCTACCCGACACAATGTCAAGAAAGATTTGAAGCAGAAAGGTTACAGAAGAGAATAAGAGCTGCTGATAAGCGTGAGCGGGAAAATGTGAAAACGGCAAATCAGAATAGAGACTACCTAAGGATGAGAGCACGACAAAGGATCAATTAAGAAAATGAAATCGCAAGTCAGGGAAGAGAAGATTCCCCACCGACCTATATTAAGCAAACATATCGGTCATTGCATGAATTTTTTCACACATGGGTCCACGAGTAACAATATGTAACTCCTAAATCTGGAGCTGGCTGCTTTACAGACAGTCAGCATTTTAGGTAAAGAAACAACTTGCTACCGATAAATAAAAGTTGACAGTTTTGTTTGATGGTCCAAACAATGTAGTTCGCCGTTAGAGAAGATAAGTCTGTTCAACTTGCAAGTGATACGGTGGCCTGTGCCCCTACGTTCAACACGCCCCTCAATGTCTTTAGTAGTACCATTAAGATGCATTGTCTAATCCTGCTCCTTAGTTGCAATTGCGCGGCTGCACTAGAGCAGCTTAGGGCAGCTAAATGCTCGCGTACATTTCAGTGATCCATATTGCTGCCGTGATCTATTGGACCAATCTTGCTGGCTCAGAGAAATGTGCGGCGCAGCTGCAATGTGACTCCTGGGAGATCCTCGCTCTTGATCTGGCTTTGCTCTAGCTAATCTGCGCCTTTGCTGACAGCTGTGGCGCCCCCTGGAATGGGGGGCTGGCATCTCGTGACTTTTGTTTCCATTGGGGGTGCGGGGAGCAGACTGGAGGCTGTAAATTAGTAGTCGAATTGGAAGGTACTGACATAGGCCCAATAGCTTTTTCTGAGAGTGTGGTAGGAGTGAACTGGGGGCGTTAAGAGTAGTTAAAAATAGCGGGATTAGGCCCTAAAATGAATAAAGTATGTCTTGTTCCGATGGAATGTGGAGTGAACCCAAGGAAAGGAAATGTTTGAAAGCCACAGATGTCAATAACCTCATACTCAGCCCATGCAACAGCGAAACAGTTCCAGTACTAATAACTTGCTCAAGTAACAACTGTTAAAGGATGACTCGCTTACACAACAGTTTGGGCCAGGAATACTTCTAGTCCAGCCTCATATTGTCTCACATTCTTCAGTACAGTGTGTGGTTATAATGTCTCTATTGCAAAGGAAACTATCGAGTTTTCTCCTACCTATACCGCACTGTGTTAATTACTACGCGTAGTCATAACAAGCAGGGTACCTACTGCAGACAAATGGAGTGTGTACAGCAGAGCATCACTCGGGGACTTAGCCCGAGCCTGTCACCTCTGCATTGAGCAGCCAAATGATAAATGGCGGTGGCGATTAGAAGAAATTGGTCCTTTTTATGGCAGGCCTCGGTGGTGTTTACGTGCGATCGTCGCCGAGCTAGAAAATACCTCCGATCTTTTGGTCTCTGCGGCCATTAGATAACAAATTGCGATCGCGCTTTTTATTTTGTGGAGAATACTGATTGCCTCGTCGATTGGCTGCTGCGCACTTGGCGTAGTTGTGGTGTAATTATTGTTGTTATCGTTATAATTCATTAAATACCTGCAATACAAATATATAATATTTTATTATTACAGGAGTAGCGTAAGTAGTAGATGTGGTTGTATGTGTAACATTTCAAGGTGGCCAAATTATTAGAGAGAGGAAAATTTTGTCTTGCGGGGGTCAAAATGCTCACTAGAAGAGGCCCAGCAGGGAATCCGTGAGTTGAACAACAGACCACGCTGTGGGCGTGTTCGATTAGGCGCCAACATTAAGCATTTGTGCCTTAGTGCAGGCTTTAACTCTGGCGTTGTCAGTTTGAATGGTGTTGTGAGTGTTATAGCAGTGGTTCCCAACAGGGGCCCCTGCCCCCCCCCCCCCATCAGCATCGCAATGGGATAGCAATGGGTGGCATTTTGCATGAATATATTAATTTTTTATCAGAAAGAAAATTCCTCTGCTAGGCCATACGTTCCTCTAGGTGATCCGCTCTGCTAGGCAATATGTACCGGAAGGGCATAGAATCTACAAGGTCAATAAAGGTTAGGTGCCGTTGTAGTTAGAAGCGTCGTAATTATGCTGAACCTCCTGAAAACTCCAGTTTACGGAACAAGGTTGAGTTTCTGGAGGTCTCAAGCGGTCAGAGCCTGAAACTCACTTTAGCTCAATATCTCGCCGGTTCGATGCCCAGCCAGGCAGCGAGCTTTTTGGACATCTTGGTGTGCTGACTCGGCAGTTGTGTGTGCTTGCACGGCACCGTGGCGGAACTGCTTTTCTCAGAGATGAGGGGGGGGGGGCCCGGGTCATTTGTTCCTTCCGTCAAATTGGCGCCATAGTTCTTGATGACCCGAGGTCGACTGCAACTACACTTACTCATCTGGGGCTAGTGGGCCTATACCCGCAGCACAAACCAGTGCATGTGGGTTTCCCAGGTGAGGGTGTGGTCTAAGTTGACTTTACCTTTACTTTACCTTTAGCAAATCGAAGTCAGGGCACCTGCGAGAAGTTTCGTACAAGTCAAGCCTCGCAAGCTTAATTTTGGCATTTTGGCACCTAATCAAACATGCCTAATGTGTGCCGTGCTGCTCATGGTTCATCTTTACTTCGGTGTGTCTCCCGTGCCGGCAATTGAAGTTGCACTGACAAAAGTGCCTGTGCGGTCGTGACTTCACTTACAGCCCTTCTCTTTTTCTCAACTGCCCGCTCAGCTTTTGAGTGGCTGGTCATGAGTATTCCGGCCACGGACTTCTACTGTTTAAAGAGACGACATGCAAGTTCAACTTCCGTTCATAAGTTCAGTGTGCGATAACCTAGTGTGGCTCCGGCATGAGACGCACTGCGTCGTGCCCTACATACACGTGGCGCTGGTGGCGCAGCTGCGGCAGCGTGTCGCTTTAAGCCAACATTGTGCCAAAAAGTTGTGCCCTGCGCCGCGCAAGTCCAGAACGATTTATGAGCTGCACTGCGTCAGAACCGTAAGTTTCCTCCACGCCTGTGCCTCAAGTTGCGCCGCAACGGTCATCTGAAAGTTGCGGTGACAGTGTGCAGTAGTTCCTGTACGACCGGGAGGCGGGGGCAGTAGTTCCTGTACGACCTGGAGGCGGGGGCAGTAGTTACTGTACGACCTGGAGGCGGGGGCAGTAGTTCCTGTACGACCTGGAGGCGGGGGCAGTAGTTACTGTACGACCTGGAGGC
>LQNS02007215.1:1587840-1616250 GCA_001587735.2 Parhyale hawaiensis | reverse complement strand
CTAATCATTTGTGCCGTTTGATAGTAAGAGCTTGTGCAATTTTCTTGAAGATCCGTTTATAACTTTTTGAGTTATACTGCTAACAAGCATACAAACGAACAAACCGATCTGCACCAAAATTTAATCATTTATATCTTCTGACATTACTAAATTTCATAAAGATCTATTCATTATTTTTTGAGTTATTGTGCTAACAAGTATAATATTTAAAACAGTGACAAACAAACGAACAAACAAACGGATCATCATAAAAATTTGGTCATTTACTCTTTGTTATATACCTAGCAGCTCATGTCAATTTCATAAAAATCCATTCATAACTTATTGAGTTATGGCTCGAGAAAAATGAGGCAGACAAGCAAACAAACGGATGGACATATCTTCACTATAAGGTAATCACGACGAAAGCATAACCTCCTTGGCGGAGGTAAAGATATTAAACTTACGATACGGCATTGCTTTTAACAAGGCATTTATCAATGAAAAGCTGCACCGAATTATTCATATGTACATAGCATTGTACAGTGTACAACAGTGCAATGCCCTGCTGTGCTCTGCATAATTGTGTGCTGTACATAAATACAGTGAACACAAAGTGTACAACTGTTCACCTCTTAACGGTACAATACAACTGACGGTACACTACTGTACAGTGTATGACCATACACTGTAGCCTACGTTTATAGAGTGTATAACTGCATATTACACGACTGCCCTGCATATATCTGCAAAATGGGCTACCTTCCACGGCACAGCTGTAGGTGCGGACCTATACGCTGCTCAACTGTACTATTAACATCTGTACAGGGCATTCCTCTCTAACTGTCGTCCAGGCATCCTCACTACTGCCCTCACCTCAGCAGGGCCTTGCACGGTGGTCGCTCCTCCGCAGTCCAGCACTACCCCCCCCCCCCGCTGCTCTTTATCTCCTTCCGCAAGAATGATCCGTCATTGGTTTTTGGGGCCCATCCTATTCTTGTGAGCCCCAAATTGTGCCTTCACGAAATATAGGCACCGCTCGCCCAAGAAAATAACATGAAAAGAAAATGCCGAGAAAGGAAAATGTCCTGAAAAGGTTGCCAGTTATGAGAGATGATGTCCCTTCTGTGGAGTATTTTGCTGGAGCGCTTTACTGCGAGGGTACAAATGGCTGCATGTACTTAACCCTTGTAGATGTTTGTTTTGACATCGAGTGTAGTTCTACGGATACGCTATATGTTAGTTTAAATAAGGAATAACCTCTTTATTCCAGGCTCTTTTATGCAGTTACCATCGTTTTAAGATAACTATGTAGCACTCTCATTGAATGTTTTAAATTGATCCTGTACTGGTATCAGTTCTGATAATGTGTACAGTGAGAAAATAAAAATTCCTAACGAAACGCACCTGCTGTAGAGCATATTTGTATACATACACACGGATTTACGAGCATTCCGGTAACTTACTATTACTTATATGGCGGTAGAGCCTAGCTTGTTGAGGAGATGACCCTGGGCGTTAACGGTTTCCGTTGCAGAAACCGGTTGCGTCCAAAAGCTGTGCCTCGTATTTTCAAGTGCAACACGGGCCCCAGAGAGCGGAAGCCATTCCAATATATCGGCTGGAAAACCTAAAACTTGACACTCAAAATCTGTAAGAAAAAAACACAACGAAAAGTCACATTGCTGGCGCGAGAGCCTCTCGTTTTCTCGCTCGAGAAGAGAATCTGGTGGAAGTTAGCTTCAGAAAATGGGACATGGAAGCTTTATAAGTTGATTCCACGTTGCCCTTGGGCGGCGAGCTGCTCTTCAAAGTTCACTTAGATTCAATAGAGTGTTCTCTTGATCGCTTACAAACTTCATTAGATGCTCTCCATCGGCACTGCCATTGTCGCAAAACTTGTGATAAAACTCTTCGACTTTCTGGAGAAGTCCTTTGAGGTGCCGTCATGGAGCAGAAGAGTTTTACTTTTGGAATTAAAATTCACTTTTCTTTCGTTCAACTTCATCAGAATCGTGGGTGCAAGTAACCTCGTAACGTCTATTATACTTACAACAAGGCGCTGTTTCTCACGGATTTTTGCGCCAATGTTAAAAGGTGCAATTTTTTCTATTTCGTAAGTGCGATGCTTTCATTATAAACAATTTTATTCTCGGAAACTCGTGCATATAGTTTTCAGTTCTCTTCGCACATAATTTTTTGCAGCTGCTAAACAACATTGTTTCTTTTATTCAGTAACATGTGTAATTTTTGGGCCTTCTCCTCACAAATTTTAACCTTGTGGTTAAAGTTTCAAAATATTTTCAGTTTCTTCAAATTATCTAACTTGAGAGAGCTGCTGAAGTCGTGCCGCTTAATTTCCTGCAGTTTTTTTTTTTTTTTTTTTCAGGGAATGGCACAAAACCTCACCGTTCCTAATTTCTTGCAAATCAAAGCTGCCAAATTGTCAAAGAGGCAAAGTTTCTGACAAGGATTTCTCTTTCCCGTGCAGGACCGTCCCTCCCCAGCTGCGGGAGGCTCCAGGACGTGGCTTCTCGATCCGTCCAGTGAGTATTGCTATCTTTTTGTCGTAAGACTAACTTGATCAACTGCCACATTATTATTGCTTTAATACTGTTGCTTAATCTAAGGCCTATCAATTTCATAAAAAAGCTTGGCATGGAAGCGTCAAACTTCAAAATTTTCCCCAACTCTAAGATATGAAAACAGAATTTAATTTTAACACGAAACCTGAAGAGCAATAGTGAACAAAAGTTTAGAAAATATCTCGAGCAAGCATGGATAAAAGATGTAGCAAGTACTTGTGACTGTTGTCATGCCGTCGAATGTGGTTTATGTTTCGATGCGTGCGCAGCTGCTCGCCTGTGTTTTCTTTCCATCGACGCGGCTGACACAATTTCTGGGTGGGGGAAAACATCAGAATACAGAGGAAAAAATCTTAAAACAAAGGGTTACTTTAGCACCTTTACGGGTTTTATCTTGGTATAGATTTAGAACCCTTATTACCACCGACAAAGAGGTCATGTTTCCGTCGCGTCTGCTTGTTTGCCTGTTATACTGTTTGTCTGTCACCAAGATACTCAAAAAGTTATGGACGGATTTTAACGAAGTTTACAGGGATTGTAATGATTGTCAGGAGAAACCAATGATTAACTTTTGGTGAAGATCCTTGCATCTGTTTGTTTGTCTGCCTCATTTTTCTTATGAACAGATTTTTATGAAATTTACATGAGTTGCTAGGTATGTTACGCAGAGTGAATGACCAAATTTTTGAAATGATTTGTTAGTTTACTTGTGGCTGTGTTTAATTTTATGCTTCTTAGCACTATAAATCAAAAAGTCATATACGGATCTTTCTAAACTTTTACAGGAGTGTTTAGTAATGTTAAAAGATATAAATGATTAAATTTTGGTGATGATATGTTAGTCCGTTTGTGTGTTTGACTTATGTTTGTCATAGCGTTTGTTAGCAGCACAAGTCAAAAAGTTATGAATGGGACTTCAAGACAAATGCAAAAACTGTTTTTACTATCAAAAGGCACAAATGACTAGATTTTGGTGTTGATACAAGGAAAATCATGGTTTCAGAACCAATTTGAATTTTTCATTACCGTTACCTCATTTGGCGGAGGTATGCGCACTAAGATTGCTCTAGTTTGTTCTTGATTGAAAAAATGAAGTATGAACAATTTGAACAAATAAAATGACAGGTGAAAGACAGAAAATTAGGAAGTTTCGATAGGCAATAAAATTTAAACAGTTGCCCCTGTTAAGGTATATCATATACTGTATGCTCAATATCATAATCATGATTTTAGGGAGGCCATATTGATCACTTATTGATCACATATTGATTACAAAAGTTCAGTTCTACTATATGTATGATACAGGAATCTGTCCGAATATCACTGCTTCTATCAGATGTTTTTCTTGCTTGCACTTTTCCTACCGTAGTATTTCTCCATAAGTTTAGTATCCTTATTTTTTCAGTACAAAAAGTTAAGAGTTTCAAATTTATGTTAGTATAAAACCCTTTTGTAGAGTTGACCAGACGAAACCCTAGAGCACTGAACAGTATAAATAAACCAAGCTCCATAGAGCGACGATACTGCGAAAAATGCTATTAATGTGTGAATCCAAAGTTTCTCGCAGTCCTCATGGAGTTACCTTGCTCAGAACAAGTTGTTGTTGTTGTTGTTTTTGCTACTATTATTTTTAGTCCTATTGTATTCGTATGGGAAAAAGCGTTTCTTGTGAGGTGCCATAGCTTAGTGCGGGCAGGATTGAGCAAGTCTGCCTTCTCTTAATTAGCAATAGACTTCCTTGGTACCTGAGAAACGCCCAAGCTCCCTTATCTCGAGCTATTTTACCTGTGTACGGCAGTGCTAATTAAAAATTCGAAAGACAAACTGTACCTAAGCGCGTGGGTTGCTACACTCGAACAATGTAGCGTGTTTCAACCGTGGCTGTCCTCACGGCTAAACTATATAACTTCTTTAGTTTTCATCCATGGTTGAAGTGGTTTGCGCACATTCATACTTACATGCAGCCATTTCTCCTGGAGCGATGGCCTACAAACATTCAAATATTCTCGTGAAGCGATTGAGTGACGGATATGCGCTCGAGTAATGAGTTATAATTTTCAGAAGTTTTACTTTTTCCATTGGTAGCTGTTTAACATATGATAAATCTCATATTGGCAATACTCCATAGGCACAGGCGCTGCTCCTGTGCAGCTACTACGCTTCCTGGTGGAGGATTACAATTAATTCAAATAAGGCACTATAAAGCACCTATGGGATAGTCTTCAGAATAAAGATAATAAACGAAGGACTGGAGATCTTTTGTTACAAGAAGAGCATCGAGCCCCCTGCAGTCTTCAAATTACGAACACATTTATAATCAGCTGCAGAACTCGTTAATCGCCTGAAGTCTCGCTGCAAAATTGGATTATATGACCTCCGCCGAAGTGACTTTGTCAATGATTCCCTAAGCGGCTTAGGTGAGCTTAGGGAGAGTTTTGCGAGCCGTGAAGTTTGGCTGGCATGGAGCAGTTCCCTGCGCTGTTGCAGGGAGGACGTCCCTGCGCTACTGCAGGGAGGATGGACTTCCCTGCGCTGTTGCAGGGACGACGGACTTCCCTGCGCTGCTGCAGGGAGGACGGACTTCCCTGCGCTGCTGCAGGGACTTCCCTGGGCTGCTGCACGGAGGACTTCCCTGCGCTGCTGCACGGAGGACTTCCCTGGGCTGCTGCATGGAGGACTTCCCTGCGCTGCTGCAGGGAGGACTTCCCTGGGCTGCTGCACGGAGGACTTCCCTGCGCTGCTGCAGGGAGGACAGACTTCCCTGCGCTGCTGCAGGGAGGACTTCCCTGCGCTGTTGCAGGGAGGACTTCCCTGCGCTGCTGCAGGGAGGACTTCCCTGCGCTGTTGCAGGGAGGACTTCCCTGCGCTGTTGCAGGAGGACATCCCTGCGCTGTTGCAGGGAGGACTTCCTTACGCTTCTGCAGGGAGGACTTCCCTGGGCTGCTGCAGTTAGGACGGACTTCCCTGCGCTGCTGCAGGGAGGACGGACTTCCCTGCGCTGCTGCAGGGAGGACTTCCCTGTGCTGCTGCAGGGAGGACTCCCCTGCGCTGCTGCAGGGACGACTTCCCTGTGCTGCTTCAGGGAAGACTTCCCTGCGCTGCTGCAAGGAGGTCTTTCCTGCGCTTCTGCAGGGAGGACGGACTTCCCTGTGCTGCTGCAGGGAGGACTCCCCTGTGCTGCTGCAGGGACGACTCCCCTGTGCTGCTGCAGGGACGACTTCCCTGCGCTGCTGCAAGGAGGTCTTTCCTGCGCTTCTGCAGGGAGGACGGACTTCCCTGTGCTGCTGCAGGGAGGACTTCCCTCCGTTGCTCCATGGAGGACATCTTTTTGCTGCTGCAGGGAGGACATTCCTCCGTTGCTGCAGGGAGGGCTGGGAGCAGTTCCCTGGCTACTGCTGAAATTTCTCCTTAATTAAGTGAAGAGCTCTCCGCAATAAAGAAGAACCAGAAGAGCTTCAGGAGAGTTCCAAAGTCCAGACACGACCTGGACGCGTCTCTGTTGTTATGAGGCGCCAGCAGCGTCCAAAACATAGTGACTCATTTAATGTTTCCCGCTGATGTTTTTTT
The DNA here is from genome assembly GCA_001587735.2 of Parhyale hawaiensis. NCBI lineage: Eukaryota > Metazoa > Arthropoda > Malacostraca > Amphipoda > Hyalidae > Parhyale > Parhyale hawaiensis. Next base: position 1,610,119 of record LQNS02007215.1, on the reverse strand, counting down.
CCTGCTAGAAAATGCGACCAAGACAAGGTTCAGCCGGTGTTCTTCCCGAGGAATTAATGTCCATGATTCCGGGGTCACACAATTCGGTCGCACGCTCAACGTATATATGAGCGGAAAAATTTGAAGATCAAAATGTAGTACGTATTTCTAACTACTTTATTTCTTCTGTTCGCTACGAAAAGATCTTTGTACGCAATATGGCTCGTATCGGTTTACTTAAATATTTAAGGGCGAAGAAAAAAAGACTATATTCGAAGCTGCGTTTATGTTAACCAGAGTCTTTTGGTAAAAATTATTTATTTCTCGCTGAAGTTGCGGGCGAATTGCTGCAGAGGCCCAAAACGATCTCTGATCTGACCCCTGCCGTGCCCGTGTCCGCTGTGTGTGTATTTCTGAGGTAGAGTATACAGATATGTCGCTGTAAGCACTGATACAGCGAACAGATTTATGTATCATGCATTTCTTATATCTGCCATCAAGATAATCCGTCTCTGCACGTCAGCATGCATCAGACATCCGATACAGCGTCTCTGCACGTCAGCATGCATCAGACATCAGATACAGCATCCCTTCAAGTCCCGGTCTCCCCAGACGTCCCCACCTCGTCCCCGCCACCGGAAGCCGTCCGCGGGTTTCCTCCCTCATTGGAATTGCGGTGCATCTGCAGGCCGGGGCTTCCTATCGATTGCAGATGATTGTAGCATTGCTGAAACTTTATTGCCTACCTCCCTGAGCTCCCTAAGTTCCTGCAACTTCCTTACTACCGCTTTTGCTGCAGTGGAGAATTCCTGAAACGATCGGGCAGTTGCGGAAGTGGAGAGAGTTTAAATATTTTCCTGCTTTTTTGTTGTTCGATACCATCGACAGCAAGACATGTCCTAGGACATTTACTCAATCAGAATATTGTACTTTGGACCCAGCATTTGAAAATATCAGGACTCACTTGCTGGGCTCCAAAAATCGGAGTAACTTATCTCGCGAAGTGGCCAGTGATGACTAAATCCTCACGAAGGTGATACAACTTGTGAGAGGTAGCAGGAAAGTCAAGGTTTTCTGCGAGCAAAACCAGATAACACTAATGTGCTACCTAATAGGTGCTAACCTTATTTTGGCACTCAACGTGCTAAATCATTACCCTTCACTGGGTCATTACTGAGCGCTAAGGATAACAGTGGGAAATAATGGCCAATTGCCCGTGCCAGTTCTGAGAATAACAATTGAATTTTCGGCATTTGCAAGGGTAATCCATTTGCTATTAACAACTGCAACGCAACTTAGAGTGATGAATCGATCGAGCAAACTTGTAATTCGAACAAGGTGAAACTAATTAAATTTAATAATTCGGCTCAAAATCCGATAAAGCTTGCTACCTCTGAAGACTTGCGTTCTTTGGAAAACGCCGTGTCTTCAATGGTATTCTTACGAACCAACTTCAGTATGAATACTCAAGTACACGAATCAATGTTACCCTCCTTCCCCCCCCTCTCCTATGTCTCACTTGCCCCAAAGGATACCTTAGGCCGGGTTCACACGTCAGTCATATCAAAGCGTTCAGTGAAGTGAACGAACACGAGCTGTGCATCAACTTTTTTATGTCGCCGTCTACACGCAGAAGCTTCTTTCATTCAAGTGAAAGACGCTGTGTGTTCGATTCTGAGGCCGTTCTTTTGCATTCTTGTTTATATTTTACGTCTATTTGAAGTTACATTCGTATCCCAAAATCTAATAGCTTTATTACAAGTGGTACATCCTAGAAAATTTATAGCTTGAGAAACCGATAGAAGTTATACGAGCACATAGCAATCAGCTGGTTTATCATAATAAACATGGCATTCGTACTCATACGACGTTTTCGAGTTTTCTAGAGTAATACGGGGTTATAGGGATTTTGATAACTGAAGTGACTACAAAGACCGTATGTATCGATATGTTCATAATCCGCAAACGCTACAGGGGATAACTTTATTTTTTATAGGTTTTGTTTACTGAACTTGAATGACGCGGCGCGTTGTGAAAACTATCATGACTCATTCATCCTTCAGTCTCACACTTCCGCCGCAACCTCTTCCACCGACTCAACGCGCCGCGTCCACCAGTTCGAGCGAGCGCGTTGAGATGAATGAGGTGCGTGTGAACTCGCCCTTAGCCTGTGCCAGGCCTTCGGACGTGTGTCTTTCGTGCCCACTTCGCTCAAGACGGCTGCAGTCTCCGTGTCGGGTGCGGGGCTGCCAGCGAAGCCAGGACGAGGGCAAGGCTCTGTGGCGCCCACCAGCAGCAGCGTGCGTGAGGGCAGAGTGTGCGTGCGTGAGTGGGACAATCGATACGGCAGCAGTCAACAGCAACGCCGTGTACCTACCACTGTACCGTCTGCACACTTCACACTACACGCACACACCTACACACACTCACTTACATATACAGCATATTCAGAACTTTCCGGTTCGTGTGACCAGATACAAAACAACCAAAAACATTTTGTTTTGTGAAAACAAAAAGCGAGATATCCGAACTACAAACACCAAATCGTCTGGCTTTCAAAGCGAAAGTTGGTAGGCTTGTAGGCTTTTGTACTTACCATTAACTGATAAGTTTAAGCAAGAGTCTGTTTAGATTTTCTTTATTTAAGGTAACTAGAGTTCGTTTGCCCCCGCACAGCTCGTTGGGGCATTCACCATCATCCGGCCAGCATACAACCTCCTCATGTCGCTATTCTCCCGTAATTAATTAAGCTGCACAGACAGATGCGGACACAAAGACTCAAGCAACAGACACAACGTTGTGCTTGCTGTGTGTAAAACATTAGTTTTCTTTGCTGTCAGGCGCGCTCAACAGGCCAATATTACCAATGGTTTACGGATGTTTAGCATCATTCATTATTTACCAATTTTCAGAATGCATCTTTCGCTTAGCGAACTTTTGTAAGCCTTGCAATTCGCCTCCAAATAAAATGCAAATAATAGGGAAAGTTAAATAATTCTGACCTGTAGTCTGTGTCCTGTCAAACTAGTCTAGCTATCAGTCTGCCCAAATGTAGCAAGTCCTGTGATGATCCACTAATGCTTATTTTGCCCCTTCCGTTGATCATAGTGGTGAGTATTTAAAGACACCCACAATGGAAGATTGAATCTGGTGCTACTATGCTATTGCTCCCCTAAAACGGCTGTTTAATGCATCATAAATCAAAATAATCAACTCTGTATAATATGACCACCAATAGCTATGGCCAAGCAACCGTTTAGTATGGCCAACTAATGGTTACCAGAAGAGGTCATATTTAGCGCAGACCACGGTTACAGCAAGCTCTTGATTTTTGAAGCAGCGTTCTACGCAGCATCTCTTCACACGGCAAAAATTTCTTTTTAAAGAAAGATTTCTTTAGACGCACAATTTTTTTAATGTAAGAAGTCGCAGAGTAAATAATGCAGCAGAAAATATTAAAAATTTCATAACCGCTGAACACGCGGGACAACGGAAAGCTTACTTCAACTAACTCGCGTGTATTGGCAGATCGGCTGTTCCTAGTATGATATTTAGGTAGTCAACATATCAACACTTGAGACTCTTCGGTGCCGAGCTGCTAAGGCTGGTCGGTGTTTCATTTTCTGTCTAAACCGCCATGCAGTTCATTGCTGTGTTCTGCCTTGCGAGGACTGCAAGGATTCAAGTCAGCCATAAGTATTTCTTTTGGGTGGTACTTCTTGTACTGCAGCCACACTGTGTAATCGCTAATTAAACTTATAAAAGGACTGTCATGTCGTACATTGTTCAACTTCTTTTCATAGGTATCTTTGATATCCACTTGCACCGAGTATCAGCTGAACGTAGGCTCATAATATGAACCTGCGATTTCATAGTGTAGCCCCGGTATTAGCTGCGTTATTTACGTCTTGGGGTTGGCGTGGACTTCATTGAGGTTCTGCCGTCCCATGAGGTCTTGCCGGGATGTAATGGTAATAACAGTGGGTTGACGGAACATGCGTGTCGAGCGTTTCCGTAAATAACAGAACGCCCTGGATAATCTCTACCAATATACATAGATTGTGCCGCTCCTCACAGAGCTGCACAAGTAACGATAGTCTGGCAAAGGAAGGAAACTCCACGGACATATGTACTTCGTGTGTCCAGGGAGAGACTGAAGCGACACGCCCAAAAGTTGCCCCTTCGTATAAGCACCGGCAAAGGGCCGGCGTCCACAGGAAAGATCGTCGGATAATCTCGGCTATTTGCCAAAAAATTTTTAATTAGGTAACTTACACTGCATGTCCTTGGTGTATGTTATTCTAGTACGGTCAGGATTTCTTTACGTCGAAGTGGCCTTTCGTGGGAATTGCTACAGGTAGTTTTTGTGCGAGTCTTTAGCACATTGCGCAAAAGTTCGTATCTTCTTCTTCTTCCCAAATCTCAGACTCGTTTTTAATTCACAGCAACGCTGGCACGGGCGCAGCACGGCCGAGCAATGCGTCCAAACTTCCAAAAAGTTCAAATTCGCAATTTCTGAGCGCGTATTCCATCAAAAGTTTGCGGCGCGGGGGTCAGGGGGGCCATAGTGAAGACCCCCTCCAGGGATAGGGTGGGGCTAATGATGATCTCTGCGCCTGATGGTGCCGGCGCCCCGCTCTTCAGCAGCTCTTGGACCTCTCACAGCTCCCAGATGATGGTTATTAGCCACGATTACTTTTTGGTTCGCTGAGTTATGGTCAGGCGCTCAGACACCGACTGTGTTCAAGAGTTATGGTAATGATCCCTTAAATATTAAATTTCAAGTCTCCTTCATGAAAACGATTATGCCGGGAAGCCCAAAAGTTTGGGGACAGCGCGCTTTTTTCCTTCAAGTCTTTGGAACCACATTAGTTAAGCTGTGTTCTTCGATGATGCCCCGGACGCGTAGTGTATAGGAGGTGTGAACATACATTCCAAATCAGGCTGTTTATCTGTGACTAGTGAGCAGTATGCGAAGGAAATTTATGTTATATTTCCTCAGAACAGCAACAGCAGACCCCTCTTGTTTTAGAGCCCGTATCACTGATACTTTATTTTTCTCCCACCCGATACTGCAAGCGGGACCGCACGGCCATGCATGAATGACTACGCGTTACCAGCCATGCTCTATACTCTGAACTTTCTCAGACGCTGCGGCCTTCACTAAAGCGAAAACTGTAAGCATATATTCGTGTAATACCATCAAGCAATTATCCCGGAAGGTCATCAAATTCCTCTGTATCTAATCCTGAGACTATTATACTTTACCTTTCTGTCCCGTCGAAAAGTTATGTTTTTAAGTCTTTTTCCCGCTATAAACCATTGATTGACTATCTCAAAGGGCATAAATTTTGGACAGAAAACGCTATCAGCGTCCGTTGTATGAGTTGTCCTTCAACTCTGATCTTGCTTTGGCCCACTGCGGCGCCATGAGCCTGCCTCTGTAGTGAGTGTACCAGTGGTACCACGAGAAGGTCCTCTTGTACTTAAGTCAAAACTATTTGTCAATATGCATACTACCCGGCACATACTTATGTGCATAGTACTGCAGCCTTAAGTCGTTATTACACAATCGATTGATATTAAATTGCAACACCAGTAAGACTCTATCCTCGTCCCACTGATATAAATTCAAAGTATTAATTCCAGGGCATTCGTGCCTGACCCATGTGAAGTTAAAATAACGGTAATATGGCATTCTTGCACATCTGAATTGAATTTAATATATCGATGACAGCAATAGTAAATAGCAGCATCAGTAACAGCAACTGTATATTTTTGGCTGACTGATGTCAGTTTGCAATAATACAAACGGTCGATGCTTGCCTGACAAATTTCAGTAGCCATAAAGATCAGTAAATTTTTACCCTATATTTTCTGCCTACGCTGTTACATGAGATGATAATACGAGCCATCTATTTGTTCCTTGCTGCAGACGTTCTGGAACTTCCGTACTGACGCTAATGGTTCGTAAGCTGAGGCCTGAGGGGCATGCAGACAAATTACCAACTACGAGACCCAACACTGGTCGTGATGAGAGAAGAACACAGTGCAAGATACAGTGCAGGATGTAGGGCAAGATATAGCTTTATACGCGGGGCAAAATACCGTGCAAGATACAGTGGAAGAGACCTATAGGATCCAGTGTGAGACATTGTGCAAAATGAGGTACGGGATGAAGTAGAAGATGCGGTGTGAGACACTACGTAACGATGCAGTGAGCGTTGCGGTGCAATATACTGTACGAGATACGGTGCAAGATACGTAGTGAGATTCAGTGCATGATGCAGTGGAAGCTTCGGTGCAAAATACGGAGCAGGAATTAGCTGTGCCGCAGTACATTTACAGCTGTCAGTATAAGTATTTCTTTTGCTCGAAGTTAGAGCACTACATCATAACCGCCGTCGCTTCATCACATGCAAGATAAATACTGTGATAAATTGATAGACAGCTCTGATACATCTAATAATAAAATATATATTTATTGTACAATGGTCACTTGCATTCCAGATAAATTCTGTTTCTCGAGGCAGTTGACTACTAAAGAAATCTTAGTTACGGAAAAAATTATGCACAAAGTTTGAAAAACTACTTTGGGCAGGTCACATTCATACATTCGAGCAACTGAAATGCAAGCCTATAACGAATTATTAATTGATATTATTGTCAAATGTTTTGTTTTAAATCAGGGATCGTTCGAGCATCAATTCGTTAGAGCCAAGGGATTACTACTCATGTAGGTTACGATATATGGAGGTCTTCAAGTCGTCCTTCTACCAAGATTCGCTTCCAGCCTGTCATTGTGTAATGGTAGTGCCGCAGGTAAGTGAGACCGTTGTATATAGTGATCTGGATCGTCTGGAACCGCCATTCCAACCATCCGAGTCATTGGACGCAAAAGTACCCCTGAAACACTACAACTGCTGAAACTATTGTAACCACCAGAACAATTGTTGCTGCGACTACCATCGACCACTGAAACCATCAGAACCACTGGAACCATCACCACCATTAGAGCTGCAGCAGGACCCTCACACTGCCGGCAACAAGGGCCCAACTTTAGCCCCTGAAGCAGCAACTTCTTTTCAACAATAAAAGTTTGGAAGGCGTGACTGTATCGCAGCGACATGAAGCTGTTGTATCGCAAGGAGCGATGAATATCGCAGTACTGCCGTGTCCAGGGCTGGACGAAATATCGCATTTCAGCCATGGGTGTACCTTTGTGGCCGATACTTGCGGCTGGCGGAAGTAAGGATGTACCTGGTACTGAGGAGGATGAATATATTTTGGCGTTGCTGTTTCTTCTCGTTCTTCTGTAGTTATTTAACCAGTTAGTCAAGAGGTTATTGCCGCGCTAGCTTAATTAACTGCATCATAACATTGAAACACTTTTAGCCCTTTTACTGCTTACAGTTAGCGAACCTGGCACTTGTCACGGTTAACTGCCTCCTCAGTTCACACGGTAACTGCTTTGTATACTTCTCACGGTCTATATAGTCTCCTTACTTCTCACGGTTAACTACCCTGTTACGTCTCACGGTTAGCTGCCTCTCTTACTTCTCACAGTTAACTGCCCTGTTACCTTACGGTTAACTGCCTCCTTAGTCCTCACGATTAACTGCCTCCTTAGTCCTCCCGGTTAACTGCCCTATTACTTCTCACGGTTAACTGCCTCCTCAGTGTGCAGCAGGACGGTGTGCTCACTAAAGCGTGCCAGTTTATCGATGTCATTAACTTCCCAACTGCACCGAAGAGCTGCCGGCCTGTTTGCATGAGAATTGCCTTCCATGAACTTCATCGCAGACTTGAGAATTTTTCTCGTACCAAACGAGGGCCGCGAGTTTCTTCTCTCCAGCCTCGGCAACAGGGAGAGGCGGGACAGACCTGCTACAGCTCACGCTTCCACATTGAATGTCTTTCTTCCTTTTGAGAAATTAGTTTTTTTTTCTACTTTTGCAGGGTTTTTGCAGATGGGATGATGGTGGCGAAATCCTGAAGAACTTATTTGAGTGAGTGAATATTTGGTCATCCAGATTCAGCATTGGACTGGTCTCAACCGATGGAAATTCACTAGAGCATTTATGCCCAGATCCATGGCATGGATAGGAAGAGTGAAAATACATACAAATCAGATATCAACTGCCCCCCAAATACGGGAAGACGCTTAAAGTCGATATTTTTTTATAGTTCGTGTCAGGTATGCTCTGTGTTTCTCTTATTTACGTGTCAGGTATACTCAGTGTTTCTCTTATTTACGTGTCAGGTATACTCTGTTTTTCTCTTATTTACGTAGTTGGCAGCGGTCTTGTGCGTTCCCCCGAAGTCTTCTCTTATATTGCGCAGCCCCCTCTACAGTCTTTGCTTGGAGGCTTGCGATCTGTTGCCTGACCTATTTACTGCAAGCTTTCAAATTCATGGCTGAACGATCTTTAGGTTACTGCAATAATTACCCCGGCCAAGGAGGTTATGTTTTGCCGGGGTTAGTCACTTATTCTGTTTATCTGTGTGCCTGTTAGCAACATAACTCAAAAAGTAATTGACGGATCTTCATGTAATTTACAGGAACTATTAAGAATGCCACGAAGAACGGATAATTACATATTGGGGGATTCGAAAGAATTTCTGGATGTTTGGATCATTTTGCAATTGTTGTTAGTACTGGACAGTTTGGCGAGGTCTGTGTTTTCGGAGCGCTTCTCCAGTTATGTAGTTTTTTTTTATCTCGCTAGCAAAGCTTAGCACAGCGCCTAAGTTCCCAGAGTTTTTCTGTAATTTTTTCCTGAAAGGGCGCAGGCCACCGCTCAAATTATCTGCGCCTGAGACGATCGCGCGGCTTCTGGCTGAAAATCTTCCAAATAATGTCGCGCAGAACTGGGATCTGACAGAACTGGGATCTGACAGAACTGGGATCTGACAGAACTGGGATCTGATAGAAAAGGGATCTGACAGAACCGGGATCTGACAGAACCGGGATCTGACAGAACTGGGATCTGACAGAACCGGGATCTGACAGAACCGGGATCTGACAGAACCGGGATCTGACAGAACCGGGATCTGACAGAACTGGGATCTGACAGAAGCGGGATCTGACAGAACTGGGATCTGACAGAACTGGGATCTGACAGAACCGGGATCTGACAGAACCGGGATCTGACAGAACCTGGATCTGACAGAACCGGGATCTGACAGAACTGGGATCTGACAGAACCGGGATCTGACAGAACCGGGATCTGACAGAACAGGGATCTGACAAAACCGGGATCTGACAGAACAGGGATCTGACAGAACCGGGATCTGACAGAACAGGGATCTGACAGAACCGGGATCTGACAGAACCGGGATCTGACAGAACCGGGATCTGACAGAACCGGGATCTGACAGAACCGGAATCTGACAGATCAGGGTTCATGCAAGACCCGGATCATACAGGCCCGGGACTTTACAGGCCCGAGATCTTACAGACCAGAGATCATACAGGTCCGGGATCATGCAGAAGCGGGATCCCAAGAAATAGAACAGGCCGTGCCCTGCGCTGTCTATGCAATACTGAAGGCTCACGGAAACGTGCGGGAGAGCGAGTGGAAGGACGGACACACCTCCTGAGCAATAAGCTAAACGATAATACTTTATTATAGCTTATCCACAGGGTATATTAGATAAGATAGTTGAACTATACAAGGATCAACAGGCCCATCCTGAAAGAGGAGGAGTTAAGGCCTTAGCTCCGGCCCTCTCCGAGCTATTGCCGTTACGTATGTTGGCCATAAGCCAATGGCAGTATTCGAGCCACAGTAAGAGTGAGGGCATTCTCAATACGTACCCCTGGGAAATGAACACTCAGAATTACAATTCTGATGTTAAAGTATCATCGGATTAGAACATCTCGATTAACCGTGTTAGTTGCAAGAGCGAGCCGAAATGGTCTCATTCAAGCTTCCACCGGCCAGTATAGTCTTGCACTACCTTTTTCAGATTGTACTATCAACAATATTTAATTTTCAACTATGAGTAAACAACGAGAGAGGATAGCATGGCTGAGATAACTTTTAAGTTGTCAGCATTTTCCGCAGTTGTTACGAAATCATGCTGTCTTAATTCCCCTTTACTTTTATGAATTTGGCAAAGATTTTACTTGAGTGTGCAATCTGAACACGTTACAAATTGACTGATTTTATCTATGGGGCGCTGGATAGGCAGGCCCAGTTCTTGTGTTCAAGCAAACAAGGACTTATATTATTCATTTATTCATTCATTCATTTCATTTCATGTCATTTCATTTCATTCATTCATTTCATTTCATGTCATTTCATTTCATTCATTCATTGCATGTATATTAAACTCCATTACCGGTCTCAATTTTAGCCTTGCAAACTACTGTCACATTTACATATCATTATAAATTGGCCAATTAAATGAATAGAAAAACCATACGACTCATGTCGTATAAACTGAGAGAATTCCTTCCTCTTGCTCCAAAAACGTCGTATTTAATATTCTCTGCGCTCCTAAGGAATTCTACAGCGTCATGAAAAGCTTCATTAATACTTTACGTGCTCGCCATCAATTATAGCGCACAATGCTGAGCTGGCCTTTGAACCATCGTACTTTTGTGTCCATTGCTCGTCGTGCTGCGCTTCAGTTTCTATGATTTGTGCTAGAAAAGGAGCTTACTGCGTCTGCAGAGATATGAAGCATTTATATACTGCAATAATGTAAGTAATTGGTGAGGAATTTTGCAAAGGTTTGAGCTGTCGTTATGGAAGTGCGTCACAGGCAGTGTTGGTTCGTCTCCAGATTTTACTCAATACGGTTGTACCAAACTTCATTTTATGGCCTGCCATGCGACATCAAAATCCTCGATTTATCATGCCTTTCCACTACACCTTGTATTAGTTTTTGCAGTCTCCGATATTAGATTCTAGAAAACATTAAAGGCCTCAATTTACATTACTTAAGAGTCATATGTTGGGCTTCGATTGGAATAGATAGGCGGCAGTAGACGGACCAACAGGCCCATTCCCAAAGAGACACCGGACCTTACGCCCCGGCCCTCTATGAGCTATTGCCATTATGTCAGAAGAATACAAATGGCTGAGAAAAAAGAAGAAAAAAGGAGGGAGGGGAAGAATCTCAGTCAAAGAGACGATCAATCATGCACGCAAGCACGATCAATAACCGCTGATATACGGGACTTAGAGACGTCTAACTGTGCAGTTGGAGTAGAAAAGAGGGGAAGATGGACGAAGGTGGCCTCGGATGCCTTGGCCATTAAGAGTTTGCGACTTCTGGAGGAGGAGTTCTTAGCTGAGGAAGATGTCCGTCCCAACGTTCGTCAAGACGATTTTTAAATGCGTTGAATGTCTCCGCACCGACAACGTCGAAAGGGAGCCTATTCCAGTCCCTATAAGTACACGTACTGGCGAGTAGCGTGGTGGTTTGAGATGTACTGTAGCAGGACTGTTCATTATTTGCGTTGTCTGCTCATCACAAGACTATATTTATCACAGTAAAATAACAATGGCCTGCAAGACAGACAAGACAGAGCAGAATTAATGAAACAAGAAAGGGCGGGGGTTGGGGCGAGCTGTGACGTCATGGGGTCCGTGCCAGTACACACTAGAATCTCTTCGACCAGTCAATTTTTCTTCACACAGAGATTGGAACTGGCATTNCAGTTCCAATCTCTGTGTGAAGAAAAATTGACTGGTCGAAGAGATTCTAGTGTGTACTGGCACGGACCCCATGACGTCACAGCTCGCCCCAACCCCCGCCCTTTCTTGTTTCATTAATTCTGCTCTGTGTTGTCTGTCTTGCAGGCCATTGTTATTATACTGTGATAAATATCGTCTTGTGATGAGCAGACAACGCAAATAATGAACAGTCCTGCTACAGTACATCTCAAACCACCACGCTACTCGCCAGTACGTGTACTTATAGGGACTGGAATAGGCTCCCTTCCGATGTTGCCGGTGTAGAGACAGTCAACGCATTTAAAAATCGTCTTATCTTGTTTGTAATAACTCATCCACATAGCTGGAAATTACAAAGCAATAGTAAATGATGCGACTAAAAGATTGTGGGTAACGCCATCTTGATGTAGCTAATCATGCGTAGGACGAATGCGCAGTAGATACTCTCATCTCACTAGCATTTAGTGCTTCTATTCTCGTTCTTTGGAAGGTACAGGCCATAAAAAATTGTTTAAGTCATTCCTCAAACATGGTAGAGATGGTAGCGCCTAGGTACCTATAAGAACTACACTGTCAACGCTACGTACGTTACTTAAGATAGCGGTAGACATTTTCACCACTTTCTGTCGGTACGGTATCTAGTTATTGCTATTATCGGCCGAATTCCATTTACATAGGTGCTGTAACCATTTAGATATGATATATAAAGCACATCTGTTTTAATTTTCTCATACCCTCTCACTTTAACCAAAAACCACAATGAACGTCATAGTAAACTGAAACTGTTCGCTCCAAACACAGTTCAAATGTCAGTAATAAACCGCACGGGCGCTCGGCTGCCTCTAGGTCACAGCATGATGCCGGATGCTAATTTTTTCACCAAGTGTCAGCAATTATTGTATGGCTGCATGACCCGTTACTGCAATTGTACTCTGGTGATAATGTTGCACAAACGGTTACGTTATCTAAACTTGTAGCTCTGAATCTTGAGAGACCGCCGCCATAATAGTCTGCCCTACACGATTCCATATTGGACACCATGGCAACTAGAGGAGCCTTTCCCGAGTGGCCTCTTTTGAGTTGCATATCTCAACGGGGCCGTGACGGGCCCGCCAGTTGATTGTGGAGACCGCGTGCGTGTGTTATATTACTTATTTTGTACATTTTCATCTATTTTTCACCGCAGCTTCTGTATGGAACCTGTGTGCCACCTTGAATAAACTCCGTTCAGCCGTTTGTTTGTCTATTTTTTTACAGAAGACTCAAAATGTTACAAATGGAGTTTCATGAAATTTGCAAAAAGTTGCGAATAAAATTGGTCTATAAGTCTATTCTGAGAAACTGCTGCTTATTGTGGTAATTTTTTGCACTCATCCTTGTGAATTTTTATTATTACTGTTTGGACTGGAGGAAACTCCACGATAGTAGACTGACCTACATATGGCCACATAGCACACACAGCTTGAATCTGAGGTATCGGTAGGGTCAGTATGTATGAATAATTCATACAGAGGAAACTAACTTCCTTTAGTACGGATCATAATTGACGCCTGGAGTTGCCTAGTCTGGAGTCGAAACGTAAATTTAATCCCTCACCTTGTAATTCCCGAGATGGCAATACTTTCATAGTAAAATTCCTAGGAAAGAGTTTTTCAGAAGTCCAGTAAAGGGCTAAGCAACTGCAAGACGCCCGATGGCCAAGCGAACAAGTTTTCTCAGCTTATCGTCCCAATATTTGCTGTACCCAGTTACGTACTTATGGTCCAAATATTTGCTGTACCCAGCTACGTACTTATCGTCCCAATAGTTGCTGTACGTACCCGGCTACGTACTCATCGTACTAAATATTTGCTGTACACAACTACTCGCAAACACAGTTGTTTGTATACCAAGAGAGTTAGTTGTTAGTTTGTTTAGCAAGGCTTAGTGTCATTAGTAAAGTGTCGGATTTCTCTTCCAATTCAGAGTAAATTAAAACTCACATAAATTCGTGTTTTTCTGCCATTTAAACGCATACAGTAACGCAATCGGACGATTAGCCGAGAGAACGTATTCGTTTGGCCGATATGTGGCGGCGTTGCGCGTCCCGACAGTTTTTGTCCGTCGTGTGCGACGGGCATTTCTACATTTGCTCTCTACCTAGGCAAGACTAGCGTACGAGGTGCTGTGTCTATTGAGCTGCTGGCGGCAGCAGCTGTATAGCACCATCATCTGTCTGCGGCTGCTGCTGTCTCATGGAGCTGCAGAGTTTATAGCTGCGCCTCGGCAGGACCTCCAGCACAGAGATGTTCCTCAGAGCAACATCGCGCGGAAACTTCCACATCATGTGGCGCTCCTTACGCGATAAGTAACGAGCCTCGGGGCGGCCGATAGCCACTCGCTTTGTGTGTCTCGCTTAATGTGAACTGATGCGAAGCTGCTACTGAATGTGTGAGTCATGAGGTGTCTGCATGGTCTGCTGAGCAGGGCTTGGCTGCAGCTAAATGTTTGAATCTGAGGTGTCTGTAGGGTCTGCTATGTAAGGCTTGGTTGCTGCTAAATGTTTGAATTTGAGGTGTCTGTAGGGTCTGCTAAGTAAGGGCACAGATTGTTGCCGCGGATCGCATGTGACACTTGATGCTGTGCACGGTCTGCTGTGCACAGTCTGCTGTGCACGGTCTGCTGTGCACGGTCTGCTGTGCAGCACAAGGGAACAAACCATAACAGCACTAACTGTGCTCACGTATTGATGTTCAAGACACAACACGGTAGAGGCTGCAGCGCCCGTGTGAAGCTGAACACCGGACACAAGAAATTATCCCAAGCACAATATGTTGACATTTCCACGCAACTGCTCGCATTATTTTGCAGCAACTTGTGCACCCTCAGCTCTTAATAACAAGAATTTAAATGTTGCCTTAATTGGCAATCTTATTAAGCTTATTAGATTGGATTAGAAAGCTGACAGTATATGGACCAGTAAATACTTTCCCACAGAGCAGATGGGACTCACGCTCCCTCCGGTCCTCTATGACTATATCGTTTTCATGTCAATTTTTTTTAGAAATGTTAGGAAGAAACGAAAGAAAGAATAAATAGAGAATAATCGGACCTGAAGAGCTGATCAGGTAGGCACGATTAGTGGCAGCAGACCCTCAGGGACTCGGAGAGCTTAAGTTACTTGAGGCAAGAATCAAATAATCGCTGTTGGCCGTGCATGACCAATGATTAAAAGTGACCTCAATACCGAGAAAGAATCACAAGCAGCTACGATTAATCTGACGTTTCCGTTGTAAGACACACTTTTTAATCCAAAACTCGCCCTGTAGAATGTACTCACAGGACCATTTCGGGCAGATTGACTAGTTCCCTTAATATCACTTACTGCTAGTGATCCCTTACGGCGACCTCTACCTGTTGTACGAACGTTTTCAATGTGTTTGATTTGCGAGGATGTAAAGAACACATGTGTCATGCACTGCCGGCAACGCTTATATGATCATATAGCTCATATCGCCCCGCACGACTCGTGCTTGTAAACTTTTATCCATCTCTTCGCCAACATTGTGTAGCTTTAATTTTTCCCTACTAAGCGCTTTGAAGTCATTTGGGTGCTGCTTGAGCCGAAAAGCAATTTTTCCGCAGCATTGAGCATTGGAGGAGAGTTTGGGTGTCGGAGGCTCGGCGCAAACTTGCAACAACATCCGACATGGCCTCGACAGGAGGCCCCGACAGCACCGACTCCTTGGCGCATTTTGCTCTCAAAACTTCGGTGCTTCGCTAAAGCGATTTTTACGCTTCATTTCCAGGGAGAATTGGACGGCACGCGCTGGGACCCCTGGGGACTGTGGTGGGGCTTTTTGGGACTGCGTAGGGTCCTTTTTGGGACTTTGTAGGGTCCGTTTTGGGACTTTGTAGGGTCTTTTTGGGACTTTTCAGGATCCTTTTTGGACTATGTAGAGTCCTTTTGGTACAGTGTTGGACCTTTCTTCGGGACTGTGCAGGCCCGTAGGGCCTTCTTGGGACAGTGTTGGGCCCTCTTTGAGACACTATTGGGAATTCTTTAATTCTTTACGGATGTGGAGAGCCCTTCTAGGGACAGTGTTGACTTTTCGTTAGGACTGTACTGGGAATCTTGGGACTAACAGCGATTGCAAGACTAACTGGACCTCTCAGAGATTGCTCAGCCATTTTGGTACTCAATGGTAAATATTCATTTTTTTGTCCAGATTGAGGCTATGACACTCACTGACAAGTAAATTATACCTGAGTAGGATGCGGTTTTCACGTACTGCTATCACAAAGAGCAGTATCCGGTAAAATGGACCATACCTTAAAATTTTGGAAAATGTGGCTATTTCGCCAAGTCTAGATCAAGGTTATTCAGAAATTGGCAGCTCAATGACAGGTTGCCTCGCTACAGGTTGCGTCAACACGTCAGTGGTGCCGACGCTGCTCTGCTTCATGAAACGTAGCAAGCATTCGAAACGTTAGAGCAACCTTATGTAGTAGAGAGTGCCGGTTCTGTAATTTTAGTTACAGTCAAATTCTACGCACTTTTCTGTTATTGTCATACAGCTACTGTTGTCCCCTTTGGATGTTGTAGACTTAAGTTTTGTCGTGTTTCTATAGCTTATAAAACTGCTGTTGCCTTATTTGGACATTATACAAGTCAGGTTACCGTGTTTTGATGTCAGTGAATCTCACAGATTTACATTCTAGAATCATTGGAATAAATCGCATTATTCCATGCTATCGTCCCTCTCCATTGTGTTATCTTTGAATACTGTAAAATTTCATGTTATCTTCATCAGGCGTTATTCATTCGCACGCTACCGTCTGCACATCTCTGGTCTTTATAAAAGACAGCACCGATATGGCTGAGCTGGATGAAGGGGAACACACTTTTTAGGAAGACACAATATCGTTGCTGCCGCAGCAATTACATTTTTGATGCAGCATCTTCCTCGACTTGTCTCAATCTGCTCGATACGAAACTTATTTTTTAATATTTTCGGCACGAAACTCAGTACGGTTCTACAAATTGCTCCATGCTCAATACCGATACGTCATAGTGGACTTAAGAAAGCACTCTCGCTCTGACAACTGTAACTGAATTATCCCGTGTTAAACTCTTTTCAGAATCAAAATTTGGAGAAGTTTCAGGGTTGGTTGCAGGCATCGAGAGCGCCCACTATCAGGAAGCAACTTTGCGATGGCAAATTATTCTCTGACCCTTCAGATCCGCTAAAACTTTGGACCTTGTCGAGCTTGCTCATGAATAGTGCGCATGTAATTAACGAAGTTGCGTGGCTCCTTGCGCCTCTGCTTTTGGTTTTGTATTGGGAAAATGTGACACTTATTTGCTGAACACAGATACTTCCCGCTGGTATCAGAGTAATCAATTTTCAAGCTTGATTTCCGTGCTTTGCTTTGTGCATGTGGTTTGGAGCCTGTGGATACTTTGTCTGCCGTTTACCACACTGGGGGCGGTGGGTGCTCCCCAGGAGCAGCTGGTATAGGAACCTGGGCAAATACTTACGAAATCGTGGGTTAGATTCCCAGAGATTAGCTTATGAGTGTAATGCTGACCCAGCGTGTGCGTAAATATTGTTGATATTATAAATATCAATATTATTGAAACTTCACCCTTGGGCCACCACGGACAGGTAGTGCAACCCAAATGAGGCATTTATGCAACACAGGGAAGCGCGAAACTTTGCTAAAGAAATTCCAATAGAAAGCCATTAACAGCTGATTTAAACACCTGCAGGTCGGCACGACCGAAAGCCAATGCCAGCCATGAACTCCAAATCGAAACGGACCTGCTGAAGAAGCACCAACCATATTCGGTACATTTGGTGTAAAGCAGAAGTTCATTTGAAAATCGGAAGCCTAAAAATGAAGTCGGTTTGGGCCCAGTCTCGCTTTTGCCTTCCAAGTATTTGGCGTTAGCGTATGAAAACCGAAACCAAAAAATAGTCATATTTCACCTGTGGTCTAATGCCGACAAAAGTCAATCATACTAATTGGAAGTTTGGAATATTTAATATGTACGTACATAAGCAGACGCACATACGTACCAACATGTATGTATACGGTATGTGTTATCAGTTTGAGAACAAGTCTAAAACAATTTTTGTGATTGTGTGAAACCAATGAAGTTGCCACTGACGAAAGTTGTATCTAGCCTATATCTCCTGAGAGCAAAGACAGATATCGTAACCAAAATGTACATCATGACTTTTGGTTTGACGCGCACATATACAAAGTAAGACCAGTTTACCACTGCATTTCTAACAACCCTGCTATATATGACTGCATTATAGTGATATTCTGCCATCTTCAGAAGCCCTCTGTATCAAATGGATACCTTGTATTTCAAGAAGGAAAATCTGTTGCCTTCATATACCTTGTATCAAAAAGATACACCCACTATCCTCAGTTGTATTCTACTTTAAAAGGATCCCTCAGTTTTCAGATATATACCTCCTGTTTCAAAACATCATCCGCTTCTTCAGCTACTCCCCGTGTCAGAGGATGACCCCCCCCCCCCGTCTCCACCACCACCATCCATCCCCCCCACCACATCTCTGCCCGGCCGTCTCTTCGCTTCCAGTCTTCTCATCTCGCAGAGACTCATTCCATGTCGCGATTTTTTCACGGGAGATAAATTACGTGGGGGAAGCCAACCAAAATTTCTTAGTATTAATTTTTTGATCTGGCGTCCCTGTGAAGATTGCCTCGGACGGGCAGTTTTGCTCTGTGTGGTCCGTTTCTTCTGGCAGCCGCAGCCGTGCGGACCGTAGGTATCAAAGGGAACGGAGGGAGCAATCCGAGACATATCGTCTTCTGAAATCTGCAATGTAGTTTAGGGTATCGTGCGCTGCCACCGGGATGCTCCTGGGCATTTCCAGCACTTCTGCAAGAAGTGGCGGGTCCTGGATTACAGCCCTCTGGACAGTGCAGCCCTAAAGGTCTTTAGGAAAAATGCACGTGCTGCAGCTTCTGCGCACTTCACTCCGGAAACTGTTACGTGCCGAACTCGTCAGTTCAGTCAGTGGGTTCTGCCCTGGTCCGTTTCGGTCTTGAATGCATTACCACGATCAAATTTCGGTCATGTTGGGATGCAGGCGTTTAAATCAGCAGTTAGTGGCTTTCTGTTGAATATTCCTGGGTAGCGGTTCGGGCTTACTGGTGCTGCACAATGCTTCAGTTGGGTTGCACTATCTGTCCGTGGTGGCCTGAGTGTGAACTTTTAATAATAATATGTATAATAATGAGAGTGGCTGTTTGTGCCCGTATCTGTCTGTTCCAGTTGAGAGCTAGTTTCGAGCGTTTAGCGAAGTAGAATAATACTGTGTGCAGCGCGAGGTGCTATTGCAAGCCCTACGGCTGGCTGTGTGTATCTGGATATGGACCCTAGGTATCTAGAACGACCCGTCGGTGCTGCAAAAACTCCACTGTTACGTTATTCATTTAGGTTAAATTGGAAAGCTGGCAGTAGACTGACCAACAGGCCCACTCCCTGAGAGTAGCCAGGACTTACGCGCCGACACTCTATGAGCTATTGCCGTTACGTCAGAATCATAGAGATATCTGAAGCATCAAGAAGATGTTGAAAATAAACTCGGCAAAAGAGTTGATCGCGCAAGCACATGTAATTGCTGCAAATTCGCGGAGCTCGGAGGCATTAAATAAGTTAAGGTATGGGAGATAATGGATTGTGGTGGCTTAGAGTCTTTGGTCGTTACGAGTTTGGGACTTAGGAGGAAGAGTCCGTAACTGTGGAGGATGCTGCTCCCAATGTTAGTCAAGACGATTTCAAACGCATCAACTGACTCTTCACCGGCCACTGCACCGAAGTCTGCTACGCCCGCTATTGGGTTGGCCGAGAATTCCGTTCCATCTTCAGTATCAACTGTTCAATATCATAATAATTATTGTTCCTATCTTCTTTTTCATTGAAAAGTCTCTTCGGTACAATTAACAACTATGTTTACATCTGTGTGTAACAAGTCTCCAACGAGAGAGGTTCAACTATGTTTTTGTTTGTATTTGAGCCCTTGTAAATGAAGGATTAGGCGGAGCACTATCCGCATTTTATATATATTTTTTCCTTTTTTGCTAGAGGAAAGGAAAGAAAGCAGTGGAAACTTGCCGAAAAATTTGCAGTGTGTTTGGAGGGAAAGCTGTTTCAGAACTGCAGTACTGGGAACAAGAATGGCTTCCTAGACTTCGGTCAGGGAATCTTCAGAAAAAGGTGTACCTCGCTCTGGCCGGCCTGAAGAGATTGACATCGACCTTTTGAAAGCTGTAGTCGAACTAGACTGAAGTCTGACACCCAGACAAATCGCATACATTCTCTACACGTCCAAACCATGAGTGGCAAATGAATTTCCGTCTAAAAAAATAGACGGATTTTTTTTTTTTGGCCAGCCCAGCACCAGCCGATCCATCATACATAGCGGTGAAATTTGGTAATTGCGACAATTATGGCAATTGGGACAATATGGGTGTTACGGGGAATATGGACAATTTTGATTAGGATACTACGGTAGAATAGAGATAAATAAAAATGCTTAACAATATATACATGTTACAAATTATTACCTAGAGTTAATGTTAATAGCTTCAGCTGTTCTTTATTGGTGTATTTTTTTATTGCTACGGTACCAACGCTGTAGGTAGTAAGTAACATCTTGCACAGATCCCTGCTTGTCATCCACCGAGAGGTCCCTGCAGCGTACGGAGATGGGGAGAAGGGGGCATAAAATCGCCTCAGCTTTTAATGGATTCGCCGCATCTAATTTCCTGCAACAATGGCGTAACTTTTGCGCTGTCCGACATAATTGCTTTTCAAAACAATATAGAGATCTGCTCCCAACTCCAGCACACGCGTTACTTTCCAACATCAAATTAACTCATGCTTTGTTATATTTACGTTATATAATTAACTGAACGGCACGATAGAGCGTGACAGAAAGAGAGAGACATTTCCCTGGCTCATATCGCTGTTTTGATTGCAAATTAACTGATATCCAAAGCAAACATTCAGCACGGCCATCAATAGCGGCCATCTCTGACACGCCGCTCGCCTCCACAGGGCGACTCTAAAACTTCGGACTCTTTATGCCCCATCAAAGTCACATCAGACCTATTAATTTTAAAAAATGATCGTCATTTTGAATAGCTGCTCGGGTGTTTGCTCTGTTTAATGTTTTTCGAAATGAGCAATGTTTGAGGGGAGTTGGAGATTATTGTGTTGATTCGAAAAGTTAATTCTGCATTTCAGCTGAGCTTGGCTGCGCAGAGTTTTTGCCTGAAAAGAGAGGGGGGGATGTTGACTGCAAAGGGGGGGCTAATTGATGGGCCGAGGAGGGTGAGGGAGAGGTGATGGTCCTCGAAACACAAGGCGGCTTGTGAACTGGGCTTAATTCTGCCCAGACATCGATACTGGCCTGTCTTGGTAACGCTACTAAGGGAGCCTCGTATGGTGACATTACTGCTGGCCTCCCTCAGTAACGTTACTACTGGCATCCCTCAGTGACGCCACTGCTGGCATCCCTCCTTCGCTGCTGGGTACTGAGCCTATCTACGGCTGTAGTGACGCCAGTAAAAGAGGCCGTTGCCAGCAATTCCTCAATTATCTGGAATAATTTCCTCACCGTCCGAATGCAGCGGCCACAATGGACGTCGTTCAAGCGATGAATGTAGAACTGAGGGACCACCTGACATTCATGTGGCCGTTATGCCCTCACATGTGGCTGTCATGCCCTCACATGTGGCTGTTATGCCCTCACATGTGGCTGTTATGCCCTCACATGTGGCTGTTAAGCCCTCACATGTGGCCGTTATGCCCTCACATTTGCTCTTATTTTCTTTGTGTTCCACTTCGTCCCTTTGTGAGCCGCACCGCAGTAAAGTCTTCGTACTTTCTTCCCTCCGCGTTCCAGTCGCGGTAATGCAATTGGAATTGGAGAGGGAGATCTGGAGCTTAGCTAGGCCTCAGTTGCTTGGCCTCAGTTGCTTGGCCTCACATGATTGTCTTTCGGACCGACCTGATGCTGGGGCCAGCGTAGCTGAACCTTAAACAGTTGTCTCTTACTGGGCCTCACACGACTGTCGACTGCTTAGCCTCATACTGCTGTCTGCTGTGTGGCCTCACATGGCTGTCTGCTACTTAGCCTCACATGGCTTTCTGCTGCTGGGCCTCACATGGCTGTCTGCTACTTAGCCTCACATGGCTGTCTGCTGCTGGGCTTCACATGGCTGTCTGCTGCTGGGCCTCACATGGCTGTCTGCTACTTAGCCTCACATGGCTGTCTGCTGCTGGGCCTCACATGGCTGTCTGCTGCTGGGCCTCACATGGCTGTCTGCTGCTGGGCCTCACATGGTTGTCTGCTACTGGGCCTCACATGGCTGTCTGCTACTGGGCCTCACATGGCTGTCTGCTGCTGGGCCTCACATGGCTGTCTGCTGCTGGGCCTCACATGGCTGTCTGCTACTGGGCTTCACATGGCTGTCTGCTGCTGGGCCTCACATGGCTGTCTGCTACTGGGCCTCACATGGCTGTCTGCTACTGGGCCTCACATGGCTGTCTGCTGCTGGGCCTCACATGGCTGTCTGCT
>LQNS02007215.1:1560233-1571169 GCA_001587735.2 Parhyale hawaiensis | reverse complement strand
GTGCACGCATGGCGAATGCGCAGCTGAGGCAAGGCTTATACCAGGACCACACTGTGCAATCGGAGGCTTAATTTCTGAGCGGATGTTCAACTCGCACGTCGCCCCTATTACAGTGAATGCCGGTAGCTAAAATACCCGATGACCCATTAATAAAAGCCGGTATCAAAGATACCTCTGAACAGTACTTGATTAGAACAACAACTGGACTTCCGCTCATTTTAGTCGAGCGTGCAAATCCGTAATGTGGCGCCGGCATAAGCACAAGTTCAGTTAGTTGACCAGACACTCGACTTACCGTTCGCGTCTCGTATTCTTACCACCTTGGTACCACCACCCTGGCACCACCACCTTAGCACCACCACCTTGGCACCACCACCTTGGCACCACCACCTTGGCACCACCACCTTGGCACCACCACCTTGGCACCACCACCTTGGCACCACCACCTTGGCACCACCACCTTAGCACCACCACCTTGGCACCACCACCACCTTGGCACCACCACCTTGGCACCACCACCTTGGCACCACCACCTTGGCACCACCACCTTAGCACCACCACCTTGGCACCACCACCTTGGCACCACCACCTTAGCACCACCACCTTGGCACCACCACCTTGGCACCACCACATTGGCACCACCACCTGGGCACAATTTCAACATTTTTCAAAGTGGCACCAGCCATCGTTAGAGCGACGTGCTGAGGACAGCAATTTTCAGAAGCACGCGGGACTGTGATGCAAATAAGTAAGATGGCTGAGAACCGAACATGCCGCAGGTGTCTCATCACTACCCTCATTTTCTCTCAATTTGCATCGCCCCGTTGGCACGTCAGCATTACGCATGCATTGCTTCTCATGCTGCAGTGCGTGGTGGTGGTGGGGCTGCCTCTTGGAGGTGACCGATAGTCCATGTGGAAGAGAATTGTTCTTTTCTGAGACAAAATTTGGCTGGATCTTCTCACTGTGTGATCATCACTAACCCGCAGTGGCTTCATATTTATTGAAGCAACCAGCTAAATAGCTGCCTTTTACTGCATTCCGTTATGCTTCCATACAGTAGAAAATCTCACATGCTGGAGAGTATTCATAGAATAAACAAAAAAGGAGGTTAAGCTCAGATAAACTTCCAAAATTAAAAATATTAAGTTGACCAATCATCATTTAAAACATTACGTTTCTTGAGAGCCGGACAACTGGACGATATTTCAAAGCTCGAATCGATCAACATTTAAACGCATCCAGTAGAACCGGTTTACCACTCGCAAAACCTGCTCATTTTTCCCCCGTTTCCATGCTGAACAAAATAATCATCCAATCAGCACGAAAAACTTCTCAATCATAGACTTTTCTACTCCACTCGAACTCACAACACTTCAATCTCTCTACATCCATAGAGCAAAACCCAGCCTCAATATTATGACCTCGGCTGTACATCTACACACGGTTCATGCCTGACCCATTATCGTCTGACTGTACACACGTTGGCATATGGAGTCTCTAAGCTCTCTCCATTCTGGTGCATTTTAGACCTCCCCGAAAAACATGACTGCTCCCCATAATACTGAAAATAAAAAGAATTTTGTTTTGGTTTGATATGTTACCCTAGATATTTTAGATTTCTGGAGATAGGAGGCTCTCCTGAAACGCTATATTTTATATGATGATTAGTCGACTTAATATTTATAATATTCGTAGGATATGGATATTTTGAGCATTTCTGTCTTCGTATGATAACTGCACCAATTCCATTATTCGATGAAGATATTGTACTGATAAACTGTAATATGAGTAGCGTGAAGACTCCCGCCCTAATACGATTATCAGACCAATAGATGTAATTATTAAGAACAATATATTTATTCGTCTATTGCATTAAGTGTCTCAGTATATGCCATTCCAATAACACATGCCTGTGAAGAGTTCTAACAGGACGCCATGTGGCTGCGATGGCGTTTTAAAAAGACCTTGATGGTTCTGCACGCTGTGTAATATTATTCGCATATACCCTGCATGCAGCTCCGGCATCTTGCCTCGCGGTCTTGGCTAACTCGGCACAATATGGGAGTTGTCTGCACGAGTGGTCTGCGGTTTCTCGTCTGCAGCACAAGGTTCGATAGATTGCAGTAAAACTTAAGACTTTACAGAGAGTTTGGCAGTAACTGCAGCCGTTGCTGCTCTGCAGAAAACAATAGCACAAGTTCTTGCGAGCTCTCGACATGTTGGGGCCGTCGGTGCAGCGCTGCAGGTCATGTTTGTGTGGGAAATTTGCTCATGTCGGCGGCTTTAATTAAATTAATAAGTTATCAGCAGTTGTTTCTGAGCTTGTATTTCTCAAGGTAAACATAACATTACAAGCGCTATGCTTGCACTGTAGTCAAGGTTGTAGCTGTGCTTATAATGGCCCTGCGGTAAATAACGGTTAAGTGTGTAGTTAAGCAACCCCTGATTTATGGGTTTACAGCTGCCCTTCCTACCCCAGACCTCTTAAAGTTACCCTGGATACAAGCCACTCTGGCGGGATTTATGTACAGCCCGAGTATCGTTAATACTGTCGCAATATGGCAGTTCGAGTTACAGAACAGTTGCAACATCGCATCTTGTTCCGGTAATTTTGCTGCTGTTCTCTAAACACAATTTTGAATGCACTATTTAGCGAGCTGGCCACAGTTTCTTACGTAAAATGTTTAATTTTTGTTACTAAGCTGTGAGTGTCAAAGTGAAACGTGGGCGAGAAGTGGTGGGCTTCTGAATACCGGACGAAACGTTGTTAGTAATTGTTACAGTGTACTACATTGAGTAATTTTTATGTGTTGGACTCTTTTCGAGTAGAAATAATAGTACTTTAGCAAGTTTTGACAGTTCAAAAGTGTTTCTGAAGCTTTTTTATATGAATGATTGCAAAATAAACTAGAGCACTCTGAGAGCGCATACCTCCGCCAAGCAAGGCAACGGTTACGGAAAATTAAAATTGGCACTGAGACCATGATCTTATTTGTATCAAAATCTAATCATTTGTGGTCTTGAAGAGTGTCAACAACTTCAGTAATTTCTTGGAGATCCGTTCTTAACTTTTTGAGCTATGCTGCTAACAAATATTATGACAAACATGGGTCAAACATACAAACGAACGAACCGATCTACAGCAAGATTTGATTATTTATGTCTTTTAACATTACTAACAACTCCTACAAATTTCATAAAGATCCATTAAATATTTTTTGAGTTATCGTGCTTACAAGCATTACATTAAAAACTGTGACAAACGAACGAACAAACGGATCATAACAAAAATTTGGTCATTTACTCTTCGTCATATACCAAACAACTCGATCATGTAAATTTCAGTAAAATCCGTCCATAACTTTTAGACTTACGGCATTGAGAAAAATGAGGCAGACAATTAAACAAACAAACGGATGGACGGATCTTTACTAAAAGTTGATCATCTAACATACCTAACTATCCTTGTAAATTTCGTCAAAATCCGTCCATAACTTTTTGAGTTATCTTGATGACAGACAGAAAGACAGGCAAACAGGCAGACGGATAGACAGACAAATCCGACGAAGACATAACCTCCTTGGCGGAGGTAAAAATTAAAGTTCCTCTGCCAATTTCCTTTCTACAGCGGGACTGGAGGCAGCCGAGGGAACGAAGTCCCTCTACTAACATCCAAACGATCATTAAAACACTTCAGATGTTTGAGAACTGTCCCCATCAGTCTAGGCGCACTGGTATCCTAGATACCGAGCATCCCGCCATTTCGCTCCACTGTCACGATGCAATTAAAAGTTGCGCACTATTGGCCGACCCTCTCGCACTTTTCTCTCGATATTGTAAAACTCACAAACTCGTCTGCTGGCGACAGGCCTAATGCCCTCGCATTCATCAGTCTTTTGGTATTAAACTCCAATGGCCTTTGCTATTGTGTTCTTTGCCGCGTCATATAAAGCTGCAGAACGGTTATTGTCCGTTGCCCCTTCCACTTCCGCCAGCGCTGTGGCAGTTGTGGTACGTGTGGCACGCCCTGTATCAACTGCGTGGCACCTTGGGTGGCACCCAACATTCTCATTTTGGGACGAAAGTGGTGCTGGTGGTACATATGGTACGAATGACAAGCTGAGTGGCATCCAACAAAGGCATTTTGTAGATAAGGCGGCACAAGAGGTACTTGTGGTACATACGACGATCTATGGAAATAGCTGGCTACCATCGATCACTGGTATTATATAGACATGGAAAACAGTATTTAGCTTTGACCCGTGACTGTCTGAGAATGGTACGATCATATGTACTATAGGCTGAAGCTGTACCCAAATTTGTAAATTTCTGTCAAATTTAACGTTAAATACACGGTAAAAAAATCCATCACTTTAACGGAGGAAACTCCATAATTGTTTCCTGGAAGGCCCCGTACATTGGTTCATTGGAGAATTCCCCTATTTTCTCTTTGGCTAGAGACTATGCTTACACTTCGAGTGGTAGCGGATGACAGATGCCTATTAACTGTCATTTTATTTTATATGCAAGGTAGGATCTTGCATGCAATTTTATTAGTTTCTTTCGAAAATAAATCTTGGTATATGTTCACCTTACAATCCAGGTGGTACGTCATTTGCACTGGTAGCAATAAGAGATACTAGCGGGACCCTTGGAAATTCCACGGTTGGTTACTGTTCTCACTTTGTAAAATGAAGCAATCATTACCTACTTACGCTACACTTTAATTCAACCCAATACAGGTCAGCCTAACCTGCCCCATATACAGCGCCTAATCTCTAACCTCTTAACCAAGGAAGCATTTCTCCCTATCCTCTCCATTACGCTGACTGTATATGCAGTTTCGGCTTGTCTAACATTACTTTATTTAAAAACTGTTTAAACTCCGAGTCGCGGCAGCTATTTCACAACAACGAGGGCTACTAGCTCAGTTTCGAATCTGTGAATTTCTATTGAGTTTTTATTCGGAAGTGTACCGATTTCTAATGCGTCTTAATAGATTCAGCCGGTTTCACCCGCACATAAACATGTATTCCAAGAAGGTGAAGCGCTTCCGTATTTCGACTTGTACGCAGGAGGCCTACCGTAGCCGTGTATGCCAGACACTGTAGCACCGGTGGACCTCGCAGATGTCTTACCAGCCAAGTTTTTGCCCTAGTATTTCATGATATAGCTTGACATATAGACAGCATAAAAACCAATAGACGATAGCAATCTCATTCTTTGGAAGTACTCTTCTCGTTGTTTTCTTCTGTACTTACACGCCTTCGTTAACCTTCATTTTTCATCTTTTATATATATTATTATTTAGGCTTTCATATTTTTAACATTTTCATGTTCCTCATCGGTGATTCTGATTTTAATTCAATATCGGGACCCATGATTACTTTGTACTATATATGAGTAATAGGTTTCCCCACAAAATAAAAATACAACAGACTCAGCCCTTTTATTCAATAATTTATTCAGGTTGCCGAAAACACTTTTTCTGTCAGCGCACGGGATTTCTTTAAACATCGTACTTTCACTTTAAAAATGCTTTAGAATGAAGTAGTTCAAAACAGCCAGCTGCACCGTAGTCTGGATATGAATTTTCCCATGTTTGGATCGTTACCTACGCGACCTCAGCAACGTGAATATTTCAAAATATGAAAATTGGCACGGTATGTAGGTATGATACGTGCAAAAAAAACTTCATGTCTTTGCATTAAAACTGTTTGAAAATTTCTTGAAGAGCATACGGAAAGAAGACAGATATTATTGAGCATCTTCCCGAAAAAGCAGAACTTCTGGCACGTTATATTTGCCTCTAGCTAATGGCGAAAAGCGTAACAGTACAGAGACGTACCGACGGATGGATGGAGCCTCAAACAAAATTATAATATAGATAACTCGTAAATTAAATTAAAATTAACTAGCACGTTAGCAGAAATGCTGTTGAATTGTTATGGAGTATCCTTTTTCTGACAAAGTTTGCCTCTTAACACACGTATTTATTTAAGCTGAACAAATTACGAGTCGTGTGTTCATTTTCTTCAAACTGCAGGTCTTAGCAGACACTTCACTATTGTATCGTACGTATAATTTTGTACCAATCAACTACGCATCATAAGTTACTCAGACAAAACTTGAAATGCACTGAATTAGCACGCAAGAACATTTATTTCAATATAGCTTGACTACCCGGTACTTGATAGCATTCTCAGTTAAGGCGTCTACTTTAGATCTATTACGGAATGACTTGCGAAGGTTGCGCCATCTTTAACCACAGTTTTATTTTCAATAATGCTAGAAAAATTACGGGAAATCCCATAAATCTTAAGGGATTTTTTGGCATTTTTGCTGCTATCCTTTTCTGCGTAAAACTTGCTGAAGCTTTTACAGTGTCCCACTTTGCAGCTGGCAATAGTGAAAACGAGCCAATTGTGGCAATTACGCTGCACCGTATGCACCTGTTCCTCTGGCTCTGCTCGCGCAGTCTGTGGCTATTGAAAGATAACATCCCCACCCGTCACTGCTGCAGACTCTGTCTGGTTGCTTTATTTCATAACGTGTAGGTTGCAAACTGTCTGGTACGTTGTTTGATAAAGTGTAAGTTGCAGACTCTGCATGGTTGCTTTATTTGATTACGTGTAAGTTGCAGACTCTGTCTGGTTACGTTGTTTGATAAAGTGTAAGTTGCAGACTCTGCATGGTTACGTTATTTGATAATGTGTAGGTTTCAGAATCTGCCTGGTGGAGTTGTTTGGTAATCTCAAAGGTGAGTTGAAGAGCCGTTGTAGGTCATTCAATCACCAGACCCAGCACTTGCGTCATGTGTGTCCACAGTGTTGTTACAACAATGGCCAATAAGCTGCAGCGCTCGTGCCACACGTCTGACGGCAGATTTGAATTGCTACACTGCATGGACATTAGGTAGCCAAAGCCACCTGATACCGATGATTTTGAAGTTTTAGTTCCGTTTTTCTTTGAGCCATTACCACTTTGTTAACGACACAAGTAATGTTCTTGTAAATTTCATCGCCTTGCTGATGAATAAATCGAAATATTTACACTCAGGATTCCTATTTATCGGATAATTTAGAATATCTACTGAGTTTTAGTTTTATTATCCGATAAACAAGTAATGTTCGTAGGTATCGTACAGAGAATGGCAGTTCATGAAATAATTGACACCATGACAATGGCACGAGTGTAATAGGTCGGAGAGGGCCGGAGCCTGTGCCGCGGCTCCTCTGTAAATGAGCCTGTTGAATCGTCGGTTACTATCTTGTCCAATCTATTAATTTGATGAGTTGAAGCTCTTGGTCGTAGTTGTGCCATATCGTGCATTGTAATATTCCCATGTTTTGACGTTACCATTTTTGTTCTGATATAACGGTGTTATTGTGTTACCATGTAGTTGTATATCCATTTTTTAGCAACGTTGCCATGTTTTCACATTACCGACATTACCATATTGTAACATTCCCGTGTTGTAACATCACCATGTTGTAACATTGCCGAGTCGTACATTACGAAGTTGTACAACATTACCATGTTCCAGAATTATTACATTATAACACTGTTATGTGACAGCCACAAGTTCATGGGACCACTGCAGAATATCACGAACAAAGTATGAATTTATCATTCCATATTGCGTAGATTTACCCAACAGCAACACAATGAACGCGAAGATGATCAACTTTCATACGCCTATGTTGAAGTATTTTGCAGTGGAGCTGATAATAGAATGGTCGTTACCACATATTAATGGACCGCTGATAATGGTAAGACTACTGCGTTGTGACCCCCCATTTCACTGATTGTTGCTTATTTTTCTATTGGCAGGGAACTTGAATTAATAGCAGAAATGGCCCTTAAGTGCTCGGTTGTTGCTATCGAAACATCATTGGTATTGTTCCGGAGCGCAGAGGCAGAGCTCGTGCTCAGTTTTTGAATCGTTTTCCAATCAAAGAGAATTGCTTTCCAGATCTGCGGTGCGTTTCAGTCCAGGAATGCTATTCCAAAGATTGCAATAGCCTGCTGGAAAAGCGCCAGCAGCTGCCTGTCCAGTCAGCGGGGCAAGGCTGGTGCCAGCCTGGCAGCACAGTCACCTAACCACGGCTTCGGCTGCCATATTCAGTTTATCCTTTTGTTACCCTAGCAACGGTATCATACTCCTACGTCACTTGCCATGCCAAAAGGACTTTCATATTGTTTACAATAGTGATTTATGTACGGTTATGGGTCCCATCACAACCTTATATTGTCCACAATAGGGCTCATCCGCCTTCCCTTGTATTAAATTAAAATAAATACTAAGATTTTATTCGAGAACTTGTACTGGGAATCTCCAGCTTACTACCTTGTGCTGCTCACTGCACCATAGCAAAGTTATTCAGGCGGAGCCGTACGTAGATACAATAAATATAAACGTATATAGAATGACTGGATAGACATCTAATATTCCAAAAATACAAGAGATTTTCGAAATATTGATAACTGTTATTTAATTTCGGACATAAGTTGATGAAAAAATCCTTGTAGATGTTAATGTTAAAACCAATTTCATATTCAAAACTTAAAAGTACAGAATTTCTCTACACTGCACCAGTAATACATAATGAGACCAGCTATCGTGTTTCCTTATTGCCAAGCCATCCATTTGTTTCCCCGGATTTGCTACCTGAAATTTTGTAATATAATGAGCGATATTCCTTAAAACCGATGACGCACGTAGCGTTATTTAGCTCGGTCTTAGCAAATATTCAAATGTCTGCAATAATGGTTGAGCGGTGACGTTATTTTCTCCTTGTACCTGCAGTAATTACACGCGTGTCATATCTCCAGCTATGGATGAAGTGCTGCTTGTTTAGACCGTAGCGTTGTTCTACTAAGCAAAGCTCTTCATCACCAGGCTTCAAGCTGGGTTCATACTATTGCTTTTGTTGCCTGCAAGCAGTGCAAAGCATCCTAATGTTGCGCTTTTTAATTATAGACACAGAAAAAGTGCGCAACTCTTCCATTTTCTAATTCATTGCAAAATTGAAGAGTTATCAGAAACTTTGCTAGTAATACTCACGGAACAAACTAATTTGTAAGCTGACATTTTAGTTAGTTTTATGGGTGGACACACAGTACTGCTTGAAGAAAACATTCGAACCCATTGTACTTAGAATAAAAGGTCATGGTGGGAACCTGCCTTCATTGTCGTCCCCATAATCTTCCCTCGGCGTCCGATTCTGTATTATTTCACTTTATGGCTATCTGTCCCAACCCTCCTTGGGCGCCACCGACCCTCACTACGTGTCTCCGCGTGACAACCAGCCATCGTCCCCAGCAACGTATCCCAAGCCCCATACAGATCGCCCGGCCTCCCCAGATACACATCAAGGTGCCGGCAAATCACTCCTGCGCCTGTCAATCAGTTCCCCACTCCGCCGCCCAGCAGCAAAAGTCCACATTGAAGTGCACCGTCGGAATGACCTGGCAAATTGGTTCGTTGCTTTGACGCGGCGCTCCTCTGCTTCAGCTACCAAAACTCCAGCAATTAAGTGCTTCTCAGGGCCTCTGTGAGTGTTTTGCCTGGGGCTGTAGCGGTGGCGGTGGGCGGCCTCTGATGGAGATAGGCGAGAATTGCATGGCTGCCCCCATACCGAGTTACTTTGCTGATGCAGCAAAAAATGAAGTCCAGGTAACACGTGCTGTCGCTTTCCAATAAGAACTGCGGATGGATTTTGCTTCATTGAAATTACCTGCTCTCTCGCGTGTGCTCAACAAAGAAAGTGTGAAGCTTTGACGGTTAGTAATACTTCGAATACCTTGTTTAGCTTATAATATTCAGGTTGCGTCTTGCAAGACACATAAAAAGCAGGCATTTCTTAGCTGCCCATCTGAAGCATCGCTAAAACGGAAATACCAGCACGCGCTGCACTTAATAAATGCAGCGGTCTAAGACAGTCAGAAACTTGTGTTAGATTTGCGCAGAGATATTTGCCTTCTACTGAAAACTGTTTCTTGCGCTTCGTCAGGGCTCGCATTGATTACAGTTACTTGTTACTTTCAATAGTAAGTTATGTTAGTCTGTTCTAATTTGTCCCGTCATTTACTAATCTTTTCATTGCCTACATTTCTTAGCCACTACATATTAATTTATAACATAGTTAACCTTATTGTTACTGAGCTTGTGTTACTAGATCACTATCTTCTTCGTTCATATAGCATTTCAGAGGAAAAAATTAGCCTTTGTAAGGAGATAAAACACTTTAGTATAAATGGGCTTAACTCAAGTAGTTACTAAAGTAGAGCTATGCGATTCAAAGGTCACAAAAACCTCAGAAATAACCGTTAAGTCACATCCGAGGATGGCTCCAGAGGGCCCAGTTAATAGTCCCACGCTAATGAGAAAATGCCCATTTATTTCACTAAGGTCTGCTGCCGCTTAATTGAGTGAGGATGCCAACCTTATTTGCATTGGCAATTTAACGTCTGGAATGGGTGCTGTCGCCGTTCCTGCTATACCATTCCTGGCATTCCTGCCGTAACGTGTGCCCTGCAATTACTGTAATTGCTGTAACAAATGCGCTCCGGCTGTTGCAGCTCCCTTACTTGCTCCAACATTTGTATGTACTGCAGCTGTTCCCATGGCTGATATGTATAGGTGTGTAGGTGTGTGTAAATATACGTGCGGCTACAAAAGTGTGCGTAGGCGTGTACTAGTGCATGCATAGCTGCTCTGGTACAGGTATGGAAGGATGTTACGTGTAGGAATGTATGTACGTGAATATGAGTGTAGATACATTGGTAGAGGTATATCGGTATGTGAGTATGTTTGTAATCTACTGCTGCTAGAGCAAATTTACTCGTGTTGTCGGATTTTCAGGGACATTGAATGTTTTCTTTGTATCAAAAATGGGGTCACTAACATAATCTTTAGTATGGCAGTAGA
>LQNS02007215.1:1540157-1559747 GCA_001587735.2 Parhyale hawaiensis | reverse complement strand
CAGTTCTCTTTAACCTTCATTCCAGTTCAAATCATACTAAAAAGTGCGTGTTCGAATGTGTCTTGCAATTGGCGACTTGGGCGGGGGGCGTTCGTATCACACCTGGCCACCAAGGGGGCGCTGGTCCAAAAAAGTTTGGGAACCACTGCAGTAGACACTTTACGGTATATGGCTCCTTGTGTTGCAAATCACTGCTATCTTCTTAACTAGCTCAAGTCAAGAATTTTAATATGCTACCACTGCACTATTCATCAAGAAATCAGAGAGAACATAACCCAACCTGTTTGTTACGTCTCTATTACAGCAACAAAGTGATAGAAAATTTACGCAATCTTCATGCAGTAGTATATTTAATAAGTAGCTGTATGCGATTCTGTATGAAAACAACTAAGTGTGTGAAGTAAAGAAACATAAATTTCCTTGAGCATCCCAGTTATTGTGCAGAATTTAGTGTACAATTATTGCTTACAACGCTTAAATATGCACCCAAAACTCTACCTTGTCTTAGCTCACGATTCCACAAGCGTTGATCGAGAAAAACCGCAGCAATCTCAATCTTGCATCTGTTTGTAATTCACCAAGCATCCGAAAGGAAAAACCACAACAATCTCTCTCAGCCTTTTGCAATGCTCACAGCGACGGCCGTTGAGAATTTGCATGGCCGCCTTCAGCTCACCAACGGACGTGCGCTTCGGACAACTTATGGAGGAGGTTACGGGCGAGATGTCCACCCATATGTTACCATCCGGCAAAGTTGCAGCGCTGCTGACCGCTTCCGCCCTTTATTTTACGGCGATCCTGAATGGCCTGCGAGCGGTGGAGCTGGACGCGTCTCTACAGCCGCAGACGAGCGATGGTATTGGGTAAAATTGGTTGTAGGGATACGGACAAGTTGTTATGACTTTGGCGACCGGTGGTATGTTGTTGAATTGGTTGTAGGGATAAGGACAAGTTGTCATGACTTTGGCGACCGGTGGTATGTTGTTGAATTGGTTGTAGGGATAAGGACAAGTTGTCATGACTTTGGCGACCGGTGGTATGCTATCGAATTGGTTGTACGGATACGGATGATTTATTATAACTTTGTCAAACGATTGTAAGTTATATGGTTGTGTTATTAAGTTATTTTAGGATTACAGACTATTTATTGACGATACAAATAATAATCTCATTTCCGTGTAGTACTACCACACCGTAAATATTTATCTTATAAATAAAGAAGAAAATAGGAAGAGAGATCTAATTATACGGTATCTTAATAAAAAGCACTCCCATCAAAAGTCTTAAAAAAAAGCCACCGGAAGAGACCGGTCTCTCCATCAAAACAAGGCCCCGCCAGTTGTCTCTTATTTCCCCTTAGCTTTTAAAAATGTCGTCGTAATTCAATTAGNAATTAGAGGAAGAAGAGTGGCAGTCTTACGGCGGCCTGATGAGGTGACTGTCCGTGACTGCTCTAGTGGCCCTCTAGTGCCCTTCTATTCGGAGTTTCTTGAGCGTCATGTTGCTTCGAGGTGTTAGTTTGACAAGTGGTTTCAATATGAAACGCTTGAGTGCCACTGCAAATACTTTTTGTCAGAGAGTCATTAGCCTCACACTGTCCTTTTAAAGAGTCGTTTAAAATAATGTTATACTGCTGTGAGAAACCAGCCCATAATTCAAGCCGTAATAGCTCCTTTGCCGTCCAAAGGGACCATTTAGTGCCGTTTTAAAAGTAGCGGTATTGTTACCATTGCTACAAAATTAATTAATTGTCAAGGCAGACAGTATAGCGTAAAAATATGTTTAATGCCCCTGTATCTTTTTTTATTATTTAACCTTGTTTTTAGTTCTGTGCAACTAATTTATCTAAGTCTCGTGTATCGCGTTCCAAGGTTACTAACTACTGCTGCATTTTCTGCGTAACATATCTTCTTTCTGTTTTGATACATGCCAGTTGCCTGTACCAGTGCTGTATCATACATTTAGAGTTATTGTAAAATTTATGAATGTTCAACTAGTGCTTGTCTGAAGTCATAGATGCTGGTAACTTTGCTGTATGTCAGAAAAGAACTTCCTTATGAGAACATAATTAATATCAATTCTCTTGAAATACCTATGTAGATATACATCCATTTGTGTAGACATACATATATATATAATGAAATATAATATCGATTCCCTAACTGCATTCTTTTTTTAACCTTTTGTAAATTTAAGAAGTCTCCACAATCCCCGAACTTTCGTGACTCCATCTGAACGACGTAATATTTCAAATCGTTAGTTTGATATTGTAAAGATAACAACACCTCAGATTATATTTCAACGAAAAATGCTCTAGTTTTGACTCGTAGCAACATTTTACTGTACCTGAAGTTGAACTTCCCAACCTCTAGAGACTGCCTTCAACCCACTAGGGGAAGCGTTCAACCTCATTCGCTGTTTCTTGGCTTTTAGCAAATGTTATTTTTTGGAACTCCTGAAGCTCAAAAAGTGTTGCGAAAACGCCAGCAAGTTAACGCCCCTGTTAACGGACGGTTTTCTGTTTGTTTCCGTTGCAGACGCGCTGTGCGGCCTCCTCCGTTGTGGCTCGCGGGAGATGTGCCTGCTGCAGGACCGCTTCACTGCCGTGTGTGTCGACAGAGCTGAGGTCGTCCGGTCGGGGTGAGTAACTTAAATATTGGTACCAGACACCGTAGACTTAAACACGCAGCAGGACCGTAGGTATAGCGCTTGGAAATTGAAGAGGGGCATCCAATACGGCACCAAAGTGCTCTAATTAAGAATTAGTCGCTAGTACATGGCTAAACTTTGGGCTACAGTTCATCCCCAGATCATAGATGTACATCTAAAGGGACATTTTCGTTACTAATTCATTTGTTGTCGGCATAAACGTTCTAGAGCTTCAGCTCTGCGTAAATTGCGGTGCTCGTGTTAGTGAGTAGACAACACGAGCAGCATTTTCCCACAGGAGAATCTTAACACTTACTGCCGGTTCATTTTTCAAGTTTAATTTTTTGCCTTGTAGCTTTCATGACCGAAAACAGCTAAAACTACTTATATTTAAACAGCTCATCTAACGCTAGATGCAGAGTGCAGAAAGGTTTGTTACGTTCAGAAGTGCGTCACTTAATGTACTGTACCGGAGGGACAATTACCTCCTGTGTGTACCTGTGGTAGCAACTATGATATATATCAGTATAATTTTTCGGTAGTGTCGAAGTTTCTTTCTCTCTGGGTACATCCTATATGCAACGTCCCATGTAGTATCAGGTTAGTACGAAAGTAATGTTCTATTTAAACAATATGAGGCATTTTTTTGTGTAGCACGGTGGAATGGGCTATATTTAGGTGTTCTGTAAATTCCTTAGTGGTTATGGTAAATCACTCACCACTTCGGAAGCAAGAAAACCACCTCCTGCAACTTCTTCCATTCACTACATCACCTCATAAGTGTTCTGAATAGA
Source organism: Parhyale hawaiensis (assembly GCA_001587735.2). Lineage (NCBI taxonomy): Eukaryota > Metazoa > Arthropoda > Malacostraca > Amphipoda > Hyalidae > Parhyale > Parhyale hawaiensis. Next base: position 1,556,304 of record LQNS02007215.1, on the reverse strand, counting down.
TTTTGCTGCCGCACCTGTATCAACACTTTCATGAAATTCTTCGAGTAATCAAATTCGTCGAGTAAACATTTTCTTACGTGACCGCTAGGTGGGACAAACATGGGTTTCCCGTTTTTTAAATTCATGGGCAAACGTTAGATAATCTCAAGCAAAATGATACAAATTAAACACAGAGTTACTTTATATTTACAAGAAGATGTTAAGAATTAATTAATTTAGTCGGGAAAATTTATACTGGAAATTGCTCATTACTTTTGCACCAACCGGATATCATTCATACCTACAAGATACGTAGTATAGTTTTGTTATGTATTGGAACGGTAAAATGCTGTTTACGTATCATGTCTTCGTTCTAGAATGTGATACTCCAATGCCGGCAGCAATTACTGTAAAACTATGACGTTCTCTAAAATATAACACCTGAATATTAGTAACGTTGCCATAATACTGTAATGCTTTTACATGCTGTCATAAGTACTTACTTAAATACTGGTAACATTTACCGTAGATTTTTGAGTACCGTCAATACGTACCAAGCTGCTCTCCGTTAATATTACCGTAGACTTCTTAGCAACAATGGAAGGCTCTCGAGCCTTGAGAATTGACGCCGGTTGTTACGGCTGTGGAACACATAATACTCAACAACCGAATGTTTTACTTTGTTTTTCTAAACACAACTACACATGCAATGTTAGGTGTTGGGGCAGTTAGCTTTTAGCTTGCTCCACTAGTAAGTTTTAGGATATCTCTCCCTATTTGAAGTGAATTTGAGCCCAGGAAGTTATGCATTAGACTGCTGTTCCTACGGGCTCTGTAAAGCATGAAGGGGCTTAGTAGCATATAAGAAAATCAATCAATTGTTGAGTAAACCCACCTCTACAAGTTTTGTATGGATGGCAAAAAAATGTGATTTTTCTTTGTTTTGTATCGTATCAATTAGTAGGCAACGTCATTTCTGCAGTGTTGCTATTTGCTGCGAAACTATTCGTGTATTACGGAAACATTACAGTAAAATTTTGACCGTTTCCTATTGTATCCCAAGCCAGCCACAATATCCCACAACATTACAGTGCAGGGAAACAGACACCAGCATTTAACTCCTAGTTTGGCTGACGTCCCAATGACGGTTCGCAAAATTAGTGCATAATTTTGCCGGTGGTTGGGTCTGTCAGTCACGGCTGACAGCCGTATTTTGTGCTGACATCTGAAAATGAGCTGTGCTGCAGCACGCAACGGTACAGCTGCTACAGCTGCTCTCACGAAACGAACAAAGCTGTCGCGTGTTCTGAAGTGACTTACTGCGTTAAACAGGACATGCGAGCAGGACCCGCTTTTAAAAAATTGTAACTCCAGGAGTAAAAAAATAATAGACTCTAATTTGAGTTACACCCAGTTTAAGAAGAGGATGACACAGAAAATGTTCTAGGAGTAATTGCATGAAAGATATGTGAATGTAAGTAGAAATTGAGAAAGTTATATCGTTTCAAAGTGTTTTTTATCATTGAGAGAAGATCACAATTTGCATAATTTTTTTTAAGCGAGACGAGTTCAGAGCGCTGACGTTTGTTCACCATTCAAGTTATGCTTAAAGTGAGGCACTGAAGCGCTTGCACTACGTGCATATTGATACTCAGTCTACATAGTTGCTAATTGGAAAATACAGAGGAATGGAGGTACGCTGTTAATATCACCGTAGTTATTTTTGATAATGATGATCCTGGGTAACCTTTCTAACCCTAGCTGCTAACTCTAGCGTGATGTGTTTCTAAGTTGGACACCCCCCTCTCTCCCCACCCCTACCCCCTGGGCAGGTGAAATCTCGCGATGCTTTGCTTGAAGCGTCAGTCTTTCTGTGTGGCGAGGAATCTGTTCCTAATATGAAATGGAGATAGTTGGGGTGCGGCTGTCACAAGAGCCTTCCGCCTTTGACGCCATAGCTCTGATAGTCTGTGATCGACTGCTGCCGTGCACGCTTCTAGAGCCGGCAGCATGAGCCAATGCTTGCTGATTTCCCTTTTGAGGGGTACGGTATAGCTGACTTTGCCTAGCGTACCACACAGAAAAGGATGTGCCGTTGTTCCAGTGTTTGATGACTCAGCGCGATTGTAAACATACAGAGACAGAACTGTAAACAGGACTAACATGAATCATTAGGAGCAGACTACCATTCATTCGTGCTTCTCTTTACAGTCAGGGTTACATTGATATTTACTTTTATTAAAAATTATCGCTGTTGTTAGTAGGTTTATCCATCAGTGTTTGGTGGCGGCATCGTGGAAATTATCATAGAACTGAGCGCACACGAACTGCTAAGATAATGACTATTGAAAGAGCAATTTACACGTAAAGCAGCCAATTGTGGTTCTTCGCTGCAGTTGTTTCACCCAACTACGAGATGCAAGTGTTATTATTTGCAACTACAGGTACAAATATCCCCGCTATGCGCCAGCACCTCGTGCAATCGCAAAATGGAGGTTTAAAACCTCTAGATATTTTTTTGTGTGGGCTCTCCTAAATGTAGCGGGAATGCCACTCTGATTCCAGTCAAGTTCTGGCGATCAGTCAATTTGATGGATCGCTCATCCTGTTCCCAGCAGGGCCTCCGATGCTCCTGAGAGCGCTGCGTACAGATCATCAGAACCTGTAAAATTTATCGCCCTCGCAGACTACAGAAGCTTAGTCGTCGTTTATCATTTCAGCCAAATGCGCTTCCGTGAGATGGAAATGCAAGTGTCCTCTCAGTTTCATTTACGAATGAAATTTTCAGTGCAGCAACCCGTGTCTGCGGTCCAGGGTTTGCCTCCAGGTTTAGCAGGCTGATGCCTAAGGCCTCACAACGAAAGCCAGTGGTTGTAGATCTTGTTAGAGTGCTGAACCCTGGAAGTTGCGTGCCTTCGCTGAACATTTTGATAATGACAACATATGTATCAACACCATCGATTGCATATAATGTCATACACATATATTTTAAATTCATGCAGTGTGTAGCAATTTCTTTTATTTTGCACATAGATATAGTGCGTTTACATCTTGACGTCCACCATACTCCTGAGACTATCTCACCAAGTCCCAGGGGTCCTATTGAACGCAAGCCAAGACCTTCCGGTCTGGAAGCACTCCAGACAGTTCCAGTACAATATTCGTACACTCTCATGATCCTTTCTTAGACTCGCTTTCAGAATGGATTGTAGGTAGCTTCAAACTCAGGAACCTTATGCTCAAACGCCTAATAAAGTCACATTTACCGTAACTGTACAGCTGCAGGCATAAATGCTGGGACACTTTGGCTCAAGTTTTATCGCAAATTTGGTAAAAAAAAAAATAAGTGATAAAATCAGAGCAGTGGCATCTGTACTTCTTACCAGAACTGTACAGTATACGTTACCGTACCTTGACGAGACGTCGGAGTATCTGACCCCAAGGCCTTTTACACTCCCAAATTTCCGCTCTTCACAACAATGAGGACATTTAGAAGCTTCTCTATTGGAACAACTAATAGGGTCTCTCCTTATCTAATTCCGGCTCTAACTCTATGTGACGTTATTCCAGCTTGTGACTGGTAACACTACCCGGTGCCGGCCCACTACAGCTGCGCAAAACCAGCGTTGCCATCTGGGGTAACAGCTTCCCTTGTCCAACGATGTTGAGAGCCACATTGAATTTCACTGTTCGCTAACTAACTAAGAAAGTTTTGACTGTCTTGAGTCAGAGGGTGTATTGATGAGATGGCGGTTTCACACTTTCCTGAGATGTGGTTAGTTGATAGCCTCTGGCTCCCGTCACTCACTACGCATGCACATTCACAAGTTTGTTTTACTGAGTGCTTAAGCGATGATCATTAATTATACATATTTTACGATTATACTTCTAAAATTGTACGTTATTGCCATTATTTGCCAAATAGGCAAAATTTAAACGTTGCTGCCAGTACTTGCGCACAGACACTTTTGGCGCATCGATCTTCCAAGTTCCACCCTTTCCATACTTCGTATTCATTAGTATTATTATTACCCGGTTGAAATATTCAAAACTGGGGCAATGCTGCATGGGCTCAAGACCATTAAAGCAGGTTGTTAGTACCAGAAGCAGCGCGTGCGTAACCGCTAGCACAGAGTTCTCCCAACTGAACCCAAGAAGATTTATTAAACCTCCTTGACTGAACCCTTCTGGCAGGCTGGCAGCCCCACCTCCTCCCCAAGCCTGCTGCTTGCTCTTCCTACCGATTTCTTCGGCTCATCTGTAGTAGAAATCGTCAAGTTTTCCCTTCGTTCAGGAAGAATCAAAGCAAATATTAAATTTCCAATCACCGTCATCTCTTCTTGAATTTCTGTCCCTCTCTTTCTCTCACTCGCTGCTGATGAGCGTTGCTTTAGTTGGCGGCTTACCCTTACATTTTGGCCTGGCAAGAAGAAATGAAAACGTTATAAATCTGGGCACTATAGTTGTTGAATTTCACTGCATGTTCACCATGCTGCTTCACATAATGTTTATTGTACCGGACCATCTGACACTGTCGTCTCCTCTAGCTATGCCAGCTAATCTCGCCCTTGCCTAGCATGCTAGTCGTACCTCAGGGTCGGCTCTTCACATACATACTCACTAATCTGCCCGCAGCAAGCCATGCTAATCGTACGGTGCCATCTCATAATTTACTGAGGCGCATACAGAGGGCCGGCCTCCCTATCTGGCCCACGCCTGCAGCTCAGCGGCTCTTGTATTGCTGCAGCCAGAGCTGCAATCCTCTGCAGGCAGCTCTATCGCCGCCATTCCCATGCATTCTAATTCATACCCCGTAGCAACCGCTCTGCAAAGCCCGTGTCACGGCCGCGCTGTCTGCCCCAGACCGTCTTCCAATATTCCATCACGTATTCAAGAACCATTTGGAGTTGACCTTTTGTCCAGATTCTCCCGATATTGTGAGATGGTCGCATCTTTTGGCTCCTCCAGTACTTAAATTTCCATGTCAATGGTAGCTGGCTTTGGGATTTTTTAAAGGGATATTTGACCTTCTAGGGTTGTGCTACTTCAATGTGGCTGCGTTATTATAATTAGTGGATAATTTTTTTGTAAGAGAAATGGCTCGGGACTTGCAGCAATTATTGATGATCTTCTGGTTCCACTAGTGTTGATTAGCGTTAGAAAATAAGAATGTCTTGGCCAACAGATTGCTTTAAAAGGCTTCCTCGAACATAATCATGCTTCTGAAAATATGAGCTGCTCTTGTTGTTAATTCACTAGATTTGAACACCCTAAATTGGAGCTCCTATTTCGTTTTACCGATGCCACACGCTAGTCAAAAGAACGAGTATCGTCATCTTTTCGTCGGAATGTGTTGATGTGCCCATTTAAATAGCACACACTAGTGAAGAATTTAGAGTTACAGATCTCTCCAGATATAATGATATGTCCGAAAGTTAACTAACGGCACTTGCAGAGTAAATTGAACAGACGATAAACATTTTTACGCCATTTCTTGGCAATCTCAAAGTTGTGTTTACAAGAGTTCAACATAACGTTCGGACGAAAAGATGACGGTACTTATTCTTTTTGACTAGCGTGAGGCATTGGCATTTGTGACGCAATCTCAGTATTACTAGTAACAGATAGGTTATGAAATGATACTGGAACAGCTGTATTGGTTTGACAACAGATCTTTTTGTTTACACCTTGCTCACCGCGACAGTGAAACCGGTTTTATAATAACAATCATGACAAATTTCCTGTTATCAACATAATAAGTGAAACACAGTAGAGGTGCTCAGATGCGGCCTCTTGTGCTCCAGCGCAAAAGTGAGAAAAAGCTAGAGGGCGCAACTTTCCGGCCTTTGGTACTCACGTGGCTGAGTCATAGGTAGCTTCAAATGCCCACCTCACATAAAAAGGTAACCTAAGGCAACAAGGGAAGAGAGACAAAGAAAAAATTAATGTTTTATTTAGACATGTCAACCATTGGCACTATAGTTGGGTTACAAAACCCTATCAACTATCCTGCGCTCTAAATTTCTTATATAAATCCATCTTCAAAATGAAATTAATGTCATATTTGTAATTAGTTAGCGTTAAGTAGTACAAAGCACATATTTTCGTTAGTGTGCAATCCTAATTTCTGGTGTAACTTCGTTAATACAATAAAATTAATCTATATTTATTGGTGTTTAACATCATATGGTACTGGATAAAATTATTATCCAAAAAATACGGTGATAATTTTATTAAGTAAGGTATAACCGAGACGGCGAAACGATCAATGGTGCAGGCGCCAGACAGGCTGTCACAGGGGCGGCGACCCCCTGGCCTGCCTGCTGCAGCTGCTGCTGCCCCCGTCGCAGTCACAAAAGCTGGCAGCTCCCGCCCCCTCCACCCAAAAGAACCACTTTTCGAAATGGACTTGTTGTGTTGATGTGAACTGTGTTGAAAATTCGTATGCCGTTTGTGGATCTAAGCTGCATGCAGTTTAATATAAAGGAGAGTGTAGTAACGAGTTCAAGTGGTGAATGTAACTCTGTTTCAAGTGTACAGGACTCTTGGAAGAATTGGAACGTTAAGTTTAGAAGAGCGGTGTAACTTTCACACATGGAATAACTGTGATTCTCTTCTCCTGAAGATTATTGCGGTAGACTTGTGTCCTTACTTAGTGTTCCAATTGTGCGGTTACATTCAGGCCATTGCTTTTTCATTTATGTTGTAACACTTGTGTCATTTGTGTTCCAGTTGTGCCGTTACATTTGTGCTAGCAGCCTCCTATGTGTCGATATGCTTGTGCCATTAGTCTTTCATTTGTGTTGTTATGTTATTGTATTGCGCCTTTAGTGTTCTAAAGTGTTGAAACAATTGTGCTATTAGCCTCCCGTTTGAGTAGTTACGTTTGTGCTGTAAGTCTTCCCATGTGCTAAGACTTGTACCATTAGTCTTCCGCTTGCATGGTAACAGTTTTCAAATTGTGTGGTAACACTCAGGCCTTCAGTCTTCAAAATTGTCTGGTTACACTTATGCCGTTAGTCTGTCAGTTGTTCTGTTAGCACCAAGAACTACGGTATGTTGAACCACCGAGCTCCTCTCAACACATCTGGCCAGATGAGCTGGTAATCCTACGAATTTTCCAGCGCGCCCTCGCGAAATTTAGTCCCGCCCGCCGGTCCTTCCAAAGTCCCGTTAATACGCACAGTGCCGCCAATGAAGAAAAGGCCGGTCCGGGACCATTGTAGGGTCTTTTCGTCCCGAGTTTTGATTGCCTCGGTGGAGGAGATCCGCTTGGTTCGAGTTCATGGACCCCGAGGGTCCTCTGGACCAGATCTGGCCTGTGATCCAGGATTTTTTCGCAGACTCCCGATCTTCATTTTTCACTGGCATTTTCCGGATCTGTGGCTGTTAGGCCTATAGTCTTAGAAAATGCGTTGGGGGGGGGGGAATGTTGGGGTCCTGTAATCCAGCTTCCTAAAGGCTCAGTCCTTTTAAAGCTTTACTAGCTTATGTGCTGCAAAGTATCTGTACTCTTTGTCTTTATTTTAAGTTTGTTCTTCGGGATAAGCATTAATACTTATACATAGTGATGACTTCATAAGCGGGCTCGTGTCAGTCATAGAAGTTAATGAAGACTTTCAGCAGGCGACACTGTAACTTCGTTTGCTCTTTGATATATACTTCAGTAGTAATAAACTTACCTGTGTAAATTATAAGCAAATTTGAAGTTTGTCCTTTGCCGTAATGTTGATACCGTTCTCAACTTTGTCTTTCACAAAAACAGAGAAGTAAAACCCTTCATCGGATAAAAGTAAGAGGTGGTGGAATTCAGCACTCAGTACAAAGACCTTAGCAAGTCCCCTAAGTTTTATGAGCGGTACATTCTTGCCGGCGTCGCCTGGTGCCTTCAAATTAAAGAAGTTCGAGGCACCAGCATTCCAGCGCCCCTAATGACGCCTCTCATTCAGCACGTCGTCTTAAGCAGAGCCCTGAGCGGCTCCTACCATCCTTTGGCTCTCAAAATTGCTGTAAACGCCGGAATTTCGCCCTTTCATGTCACTAAAAAATTTAAGCTCAGCGATGCTTTACAAACGTTCATTAGGTTACGAATGAACAGTAGTAATATTAGCTATTGCTGAGGTAGCAAACTGTCGTAGCAATGCGAACACTGCTCAGTATCATGTTCTAAAGGCTAAGACTTGTAATGACCGCTTTATATCAGTTCGTCAAAATCAAACGCAGAGAAAAACGTCCCAGAACCTGCACGTGTTTCCGTGTGCCGACATGAATTACACGCGTTGGTGTGCTGGTGCAGCACGAAAACTGCAATTGGAAGGTTAATGTGCCTAGTGCAGTAACGACATAGGTAAAATGTAAAGCGTTGTTGCACTTCTCGCAGTAGCCCTCCGGTTATCCTGCCGCACCCAAACACCAAAGCAAGTACTTCCCGCCGGTGCACGCGAAAACGTGCAGGTTTTGGGTCAAAACTGTTTCAAGCAGGTAGGTACTTAACCCTTTACCGGGCAAGTGACCATATATGATTACTTCCATAATGCTATTCTTACGAAAGCGTTTCTCAGCCGCCCGGTAAAGGCTTAATTATTATCATTATTTTTTTAATTTACATCAAGGACAACTATGCGGAAAAGAAAATCGCAGGTGTGTCAAGAATGTAAGCACTGCGGAATCACGCCAAGACGAGTAGCGCATAAAGAATAGCAGGTCATAAAGAGGGATCTGATGGCTGCAATATGAATATGTCGTACGGAGCCGCGGCTGCACAGAAGCGGCTCTCCCGCTTACTGGCGGCTCCCCAAGGAAATTCGCCTCATTCTCTCTCCACCTCATATTTGCTGGGGCCAAATTAACAAACTTACGAGGTCTGCTGAGGCTGAGGATGACCTACCGCGGGGTCACCAGCACTGCTTTCGACGTAACCCTATTCGTACCAGCTTGTGACTTTGCTGGAAGTGCTTCTTTTTGACTTAATATATTCCTACGAGTTTGTGACTGGACCTCTGGATGCTAGTTTGTGACTGGACCTCTGGATGCTAGTTTGTGACTGGACCTCTGGATGCTAGTTTGTGACTGGACCTCTGGATGCTAGTTTGTGACTGGACCTCTGGATGCTAGTTTGTTACTGGACCTCTGGATGCTAGTTTGTGACTGGACCTCTGGATGCTAGTTTGTGACTGGACCTCTGGGTGCTAGCAATGGCAGCCTGCTGGCTCCCTAGCGAAAATCATAGGCGAAAATCATAGGCTGCGGTCCATATAGAATCATCGCATAAATATTTGCGATGGAGCTGCTGCAAAGCAAAAGTGAGCAGCAATAAGACGTTATTTCTAACACCGCGTGTCCCGTAACTTAACTTTAATCCTTATTATTATTGTTGTTATCATCATGTGTTGCATTAGGCCTGGTTTGCTACTCTAGTGCTGTGGTTGTTTCAATTGATGAAGGCCTTCCTATTAAAAGAAATGTAGGACTCTGCAGTTGAACGTTTGTGCTGTAGGTCGTGTTGTATGGTACCGCCATGCTATTCGACGATATAAATGACATAGTATTAAGCTAGTCAGTTCTATCAGTATTATATTATGGAAACCGCCATTCAGGGAGAAATAAATGATATTACTTACTTACATGTAGAAGCGATAGTGTTGTTTGTGTCCGCAGTATACGCTCCAGGCACGCTGTCTTTTCGGGGCTACTTCTCAGTGCTTGTTGCTCTTCCGAGTGTCGTCGTATGACGTTGCGCTATGCTGCGGGCTATGGGTTTCCTCTAGGACTCACGCTACTATTTGACAAGACGTCATAAAAGTGAGGCTCGATAGTTATATGTGGATACTGACAGCTATTTCACCACACAAGGGAAGGAAGCATAATACCGTACTGGACGATCCAGTGCGCGACTGGACTCGTATAACAGCTAGGAGTAAGCGATTTAGCTTCACAACGTCCAGCATCCTTCACATAGAATGTACCAAACAATATCACTCTTATATACAGTACGTGCAGCCCAAGTTGTCTCATCGTCACGCACTGAAAATAAAAAAGCTGTTCATATCCAGCCACGGTCCCCTAGAAACTGTCTAGAGGGCTTTGCTCCAGCACGGCTTCCTGTGCAGCAACGGAACAACCTGCAGTTGTGTGCTGCACTAGCAGGCTGAGGCCAGCACACTGAGAGAAGTGAGAACGTTAACATCCCAAAACCTGAGCGGCTGAGCGTGTACGCACTTTACCTTTAAGGCAGGTGCTACCGGTCAGTGCACGCTAAGACGTGCTGGTGTTAGGACTAGTTCGTGACTTACTTATCTCAGTGTATTTCTCATCGCTGCTGCCCAAGAAAGTGGGCTGGTTGTCTGACAACACTTTGATCAATGTAGGGTTAAGATAATAAGAGGTTAACATTGTATTGTATATCACTCACGTTGAGAAAAGTGCTAATTTAAAGCCAGCACGCCTTCCTATGCATTGGTGGAAAATGCCAGCAATGGCGCGTTGGCAAGCTTGAAAAAACCTTCACTTTTTGCGCTGCACCTGAACGCCACAGCAGTTATTTACTAACTGTGTACAGGAACGTGTACTGGTTTCCACGCTTTTCCAAGGTAAGGCTAAGGAAATAAGAGTTATAACATCGCGCGTCACACAAACTAACAGCAGACCTTGACCTCATTGCAGGGACCGCGTGGTTCCCCTTCAGAAGTCAGCGGCAGGCGACAGGCCGCAGGCAGACGAAGCGTCCCAGAGCCACAAGGACGGGCGGAGTGTCTCAGGGGAGGACAGCCGCGACGATGACGACGATGAGTACCGCAAGGCCTTCACGGGCTACNGAAGTCAGCGGCAGGCGACAGGCCGCAGGCAGACGAAGCGTCCCAGAGCCACAAGGACGGGCGGAGTGTCTCAGGGGAGGACAGCCGCGACGATGACGACGATGAGTACCGCAAGGCCTTCACGGGCTACGATGGCGAGAACCTCCGCTTCGGCGACTCCAACGCCGATGCTTTCGACGACGATGATGACATAGACGACGTCGAGGAAGACGAGTACTATGATGACGAAGATGATGAGGAGGATGACGAGCCTATTGATGACGAAGATGATGACAGTGAAACTTCCGAGAGTGACAGAGAGGGTACAGTGACGGAAGGGTCCTCAATGGCGCTCCCGACACCTTCCTCAGAAGGTCCACAGCTGGACCGGCAGCCTTTCGCCAGCAAGTAAGCCTAAGCTTAACCTACACGCCCTTCATCTCTTGTATAACCTTCCTCTGTATCTCACAGACTTCATCTTTACTCATAACCTTGGTCTTGCCTCATAAAAGTCATTTTAGTTATGTATCATATGCTTTTATATCGTAATAATTATCTCTATCTGATTTCCTTTGCCTTAAGTACTTAGAACAGTAGAACAGTATTGACACAAAGTGTGCACGCCTTGCAGTGTACCTACGGCAACAACCTAAGATTTCTTGGTCTTATGGCACTGCAGGTTTTGCAGTGCACGGCAAGAGGTGCTAACTGAAGGACAGCACTAATTCTCTCTGTGATCCCATGGCTCACACCTTTACCTTATAACTCTAACGCTCGTGTCCTATATAGCGTTTTTGCGCAGTAAATTTTATTTGACGCTGGGTCATTAATTCCCAATCGGAAATTTATAGGCATTTATAGGCATTTATCGGCTGCCAATGGGAAAATAGTGAAAGGTATCCGGTAACTTCGGATAAATGCCTATAAATTTCCGATTGGGAAGTAAACTATGGGCGAGTTATCAATGCATGAAAGACCTTAGCTCGAGTTGTATAATTTTGTGACTGATACTGTTAAGCCACATAAGTCTAATCAGCTGCGTATTAATGCAAGCATGTATTTCTGCACATTCATTTTTATATCTATGTAGGTCAGGCCTGCTTCCTTTCTTCGCCCCATTGCGATAAGAGCGTTAGAAGCCTTGGCATCATTAAGCTTTTCATGGAGATGTAAACATCTGGCTTGTGAGGTCGCTTGACCAACGTCCATTCGTAGTAATGGACGCAGGTGACGTCATCTATTCAGAACTATTGGAATCACAAAATGGTAAATTTTCCCAAGACTAGCACTGTCTGAAGTGTCTCAAATTGGCCTCGTTTTTCAATTACTAGCTAAAACTTGTGAACTTTATTTCTATTGCTGCAATCATGACGAAAATAAAAAACACAACCCTGAGCAAGTTACTTGTCGGTACAGGGTGAAAACTTACGCATGTATCAAAAGTTTACTGACTCAGCAGTAAGAGTATAGCTAAGTTATGCGTAAATATATATACATACTCACATATATATTATATGAAGATATCAAATGACAATGCTAATCTTCGACAACAATTTCCCCCAAAGAAATTTTCATTACAGCAAAATTTGTACGAATACAAATCCCTACTGCCCGGGGAGTAGTTAAGGAATCCTTCGTGTTCTTCAGCGAGGTTTAATAAAAAAAGTGGACATTTTGTGCCCCGCCTTTGCTGGCAAGGCTCAGAAAAATTAGAAAAAAATCGGGCGATAAGGCAAAGTTGCTGGGAGCACGCACCAGGTTGCAGAAGCTGGGAGAGCCTCCCCGTAATTACATTAAATTTATCTTTGCCTGCAGCTGTGCAGTTTAATTGCGCTGGACCCTCCGCAATTTACCCAGGCCTATTTTGCAATTTTTTGTGACCCCAGCTAGACAGGCTGGGCCCCACACCCCTTCTGCCGCCCCCCCCCTCCCCCCACAACCCGCCTTTGCTTACAACTTTGCGAAAGTCGCAAGAAATTTATTACAGCATCTTAATAAACCGCCACGGGGACCGTGTCAAAATATGTCCCTTAGCTGGGGTAAAAAAGTCTCAGGTCTTCGCCGGCACTTTTGGCTCGACCGCCGAGCCTCAAGTGCAGGAAAGAAGTTATTTATGAAACCTTCTGGACGACAGTAAATTTTATTATTATATAAGAGACGTCGCGACGTGTGGATATCCTGGGACATTACGTGACCGTTTTTAATTACGTTCCAAAGTTATCATGGCAGTAAATCAAGTGAACTGAATCCCAGGCTCTGAGTTTTACTTGGGTATGGGCCGCTTTGTCCTATTGCTTCTCAGTATCTATTTTTATTTCGTGTAAATCGAATCACGAGAGAATTTAGTATTTTTTGAGCTATGCTGCATTGATTTTAATATTTCTTACCTATTTCAACAATACTTTTTCAAATCCCTTATGTAATTGCTGCTATTATGCAATATTTTAGGAGTATGGTATAATAGTTTTAGCTGAGTAATAACCACACGTTTTTGCTGATATTTTACTAAATATTAGTATTGGAACTTGAGGTAATTATTTCTAGTATATGGACAGCCTTGTGCAAACCGTGGCTATGAAAAAATCTAAATTTTTTGCATATGCAGGGTTTTTTGAAAAATTTAGTGCAAATATTTTGACCACAAGTAAAGTCATTATACCCGTACCCTGTGGGGTATTTTTTTTGGCAAAAGTCATTTTTTTAAGTTACAGCTTTTTTAATTTTTATTCCGAAAAACAATTTTCGCTGTAAAAAATTCAATTTTCAACCGATTATGATGAAAATTGGTAGCAAAGTAAACCTTTCAGGCCTCTATGCGCACATTTTGTCAAATTTTGAAGAAGTGTAAAATTATTGGGAAAATGACTTTCCAATTCAAAATAGGCTACACAAATTAATACTCACACTCGTGAAAAACGAAAAACCTACAATGAAAACCTATTTTAAAGCCTTCCAGATGATGTAATGGCTGACAAAAAATTATCAAATTATGCGCATTTGCCAAGAGAAAGCTGATATAAGTGCACAAGTATTGACGAGCACCCGCATTTTGCCCTGTCACTGCCCCAGATAGGCATGGCCCGTGACCTTCAGGGCCAACAGTCAAGCACGCAAGGCTGCTGCTGCTGCTACCGTGTGTAGCAACAAGAATATTGCCACTTTGGATCGTGTAGCTGATGTTAGTAGTAATCTGATTGCGCTGCAGACTGCTGAACACTCCTTTTAACTAACCAGCCTTTAGTTCGCGAAGTCTCAAGGGTAATCTCTCCAATGCTGTATTCTGAAACTCAAGCCAACGGAATATAACCAATGCAGCCTGTTGGGACTAGTTTATTCCATTTTCGTCATGGCAATCGATGGCACCTTGTATTTAGTAGTGTCTTCTCTTTATTGCTGGAGAAAGGCTGAATTAAAGCTACTAGGATAGAACAGCGCCTACCTTCACGAGACCAAAACAAAGCCACGCGTGACGCCCCAGCCCGAGACAGCCAATAACACGACGGTACGTTCCTTGCTACTCGAGGACCGACTCTTCTCATTGGTTGTATCGGGTTGTGACGTCAGTCATGGCCTTGTGTTTGACCACAAAACAGCAAACTGTTGTTGCAATGTACATAGAATTGACTAGCGGCCGCTCATGGCTGACCAGCGGCCCGTCATGGCTGACCAGCGGCCCTCATGGCTGACTAACGGCCACTCATGGCTGCTAAAGCGAGACTGCAGCTGTGGAGTTCCGTACCAGCTGGGGCCGGATGCACAAACGCCTTGTAAAATTACGATAACGTAAACTGTACAGTTCTTTGAAGTAGTGCCGATATCGCGACTCATATTTGGTCATTTTCTCATGCTGATCTTAACAAACTTATGATCAATGTGGTTTGAACTTCCAAATAATGCATACCTACCTAAAAAATAGGCAAAATGGGATGTTGAAGCAAAGAGTAAAAATGTAAAACTTCAGCAGATACATGGTTGCCTTTGGTGCCTGCAGCTGTGCAGTTACGGTGCTTGTAACTTTACAGGGCGTTAGAGCATCCAGCCTCTGGACATTTGTAATTCTTGCATCAACTACAGGAAGGTCGCTAACATTACTGTGATGTATCGTAGCTTCAGCAGCCATCTAGTGACTCAGGAAAAGAAAAAATATTAATATCCAGCAGGCCGGTGTAACTTCGCTTCTGTGCCCACGCCAGGTAAAGCGATGAAATTCTAAGCCTTGCATGAGATTCACAGCTGCCGAAAAACTTCATTTTGAATTTTAATGAATATCAAAACATGTCATGCATTTTTTAAAGAACAAAATATTATAGAAAAACTAAGTTTGGAATAATAGTCTTAGAGATTGAGTTTTCTGTTATATTAATAGCATGCTAGATGTTAGAGATATTATGCCAAAAATAATACAAATGGGATTAATTAGGTTTACCATGAGCAAACCTTGCGGCAGGACCGGAGACAGTCCCCCCCCCCCCGAACGTACGCCAGGGACACGCGCACCGAGAGCTATCGCATAGACTTACTTGGGTAGGATGCCGCGCGTCTCCCACAAACGTATTAGCGACCATCCTATGCACTAGTGACGGAAACATTATAACGAACTGACGTTGCTTTGCAAATAAGTAAAGAGATTAGAGCAAATAGTCCAGCCATGAACGAACGGCGCTTGCATCCAAGATCGTCTTAGGTACAGAAACACAGATGCTGTACCGTTAAGTTAAGAAGTTCTCATGCCACGACGTAGATTTTTGTTACTATTCTAAGCGGATATTAGTAAAATTAATACAAAACTTGGCCTAACGTTCAAACAAAGTACACTTAAATCTGTGAATAATTTTAAGGTACAGAGAGCAGGAACATCAAACTTTTGCCGTGATGTCAGTGCTGTCGCACTTGGAGTTGTGAACTTGTGATAATTATAAGAAACGGTTGAAAACCTGACCCCGGCTGATATGTACCCTGTGTTCGGTACCCGCCCTATGTCAGCCATGTGCCACCGTCGGGTTTGACTAATAAACATTCGAGTAGCGAGTGACGCAAGCGGGCCTCAGTGCTGATGGGCAGACATTGAACTGTTAAATGGTGCAGACATGCTCGAGTTGAAAGTTTTTATTTTTCTGAATAAATAAGAACCGAATCAATTCATTTAGAAAAAAATAGATGTCTCTCATCTGTAGGCTCTAGTGTTGGGGCGAATATTCGCATCCGCAACCGCGGAACATCCGCACTTTCTTGACATCCGCAGATGTCAAAAGGACAACATCCGCAATTACATCCGCATCCTAGGATATCCAAAGAATTACATCCGATCCATCACTAGTAGGCACATGGCTCTGTTGGCCGCAAAGGAAACCGTGCACATTCAGTGTCGCAAAATG